>PVIR01014748.1:0-39667 GCA_004026965.1 Petromus typicus
TATATGAGCTTTGGTTTTATCTTGCTCACCTTTTTCAAGTTGTTTGAGGTTCAGCATTAGATTATTTATTTGAAGTTATTCTGTTTTCCTAGTATGAGCATTCATTACTATGAATTTTCTTCATAAAACTGCTTTCATTGTGTCCCATAAATTCTTCTATGTTGTGCTCATGTTATCATTAAATTATAGAAACTCTTCAATTTTGTGTGTGGCCCATTGGTTGTTCAGCAGAGTTTTGTTCAATTTCCCTGTGTTTGTGAAGTTCTTGAAATTTCTTTTGTTTTCAATCTCCAATTTCAAGACAACATGTTATGACAGTAAACATGAGATAATTTTAGTTCCTTTGCATAAACTAGCATGTGATTTATTTTGGAGAATGACACATGAACAGCTGGAAGGAATGTATGTTCTGACCTGAGCTAGTGGCACCATTTCACCCTGCTATCCCCCTGTTAGTGAATACACAAAAGAATTAACAGAATCATGCCAGAGTGCCATATGTGCACCCATGTTTTTAGCAGCTCATTTTGTAATATCTAAACCTTGGAAACAGCCTAAATTCCTATCAACTGGAGACTCCATAAGGAAATTTTTAAAAATAAAACTGAGTGTTACTCTTACACAAACAATGATAAGTTGAGTAATTATACTCAAATGGATGTAACTTGAAAATACACTCATAAATGAAATAAGTAGGATGCAATTGTGTAATTACCATATATTTCCTCTAATATGAAACACTGATGGTGTAAATGAATGCCAAAATGTATGGTAGCTAGTGTGAAATAAAAAGAATATGTTGAAAAGTAAAAGGGAAAAGTGTGACTATGGAAAAGTAAAGAAGGGAATGTAAAAACTTGATCGTTAAACAAAGGAAACAAATCTTATGAATATAGGGGGCAGGGATTGAAGGAAAGGCAGGGGAATTGGGGAAAACATCAAGGAAGATGTGTCATATACAGGTACAACTTTTCAGTGTTGAATATGATCAAAATGTATGTATTTAAGACATAATGCATGTCTTTAAATCAATTTAAAAAAAAAAGGAAAGGCAAATATCTTAGTTACCTTCTTACTGAGATATAATGGCTGACACCCAGAATTTAAGCTGGAAAGGCTTGTTTGGCTCCCAGTTTGTACAGGTTTAAGTCCATAATTGGCTGTCTCCAAAGCAGGGTGCATGGCAAAGGACTGTGACAGAAGCAAAAAGCTCAAAGCATTTCTGACAGGATGTAGGGAAGGATCAAAGGAGGAAAGAGGGAGATAGACCCTTTTAGAACACACTCCTAGTGACCCATCTCCTCTGATTGAGCCTCACCTCCTAACATTGCATTTAGATATAAATTCATCAGTGGATGAATCTACTGATAGTCAGCATACCCACAACCCAGTCACCGCCCCAGAGCCCCACCTACAAGCTCATGAATCTTTGTGAGCACAATTAAATATATAACAGCAAGCTCACAAAAATATTACATTGTGTTGTCATTCTTCATAATGACCAAACACGGAGCTACTCTGGCTCTTCCTCAAAATAAATTATCATGGAAGGAAGGCAGTCACGACTGTGCAACTAAAGATACTCATGAAAGAGAACTTGCAAACCTACTTGAGAAAATGGCAAGAATGATGAGGTGATCATGCTTAACATGTATTTTAAGCACAGATAATGATAACATTTTTTACTCTGGTATTTTTTAAAAATTTAAGTAATTAGAACATTTTTTATCACACTCTCTCATGTTATTAAAAGTCATAATATAACTTTTCAATTAATAGACAACAGCTTAGTGAAAACATAAGTTTTACATGTAATTGGACATTCTTAAACTATCTGGGCTCTCTCTCTCTTACAGTGGTATTAGCTTTTTTCTGTTGCTCTGCAACACCCTGCCATTACTTCCAAAGTAGATCGATAGCTATAAAAGCAGTTTGTTCTTGTTTGTAGGCAGCAATATCAGCATTTTGAATTGATTCACATGTTGGGAACATTTACATAATAGCGTGAATCATTTACTTTCTTAATCAGATAATAATTTGGAATGGTATCAGTAACCCTGACAATCCTGTTTTCCACTTTGAATATTATGCAAAGAACTAAGTGTTTGGAACATTATTTTTCCCTGTAAGACACTGCAGCCAGTGTAATACTAGGATAAGATTTTAAATCATATCTGTTTTCAAAATATAACAATATGTCACACCTGTGCTTCACTGATCAGTACCTTTTGCTTCATTTTGGGATATATTTTTTCCTTAGATAAGTAATATATCTGATAGAATTTTACTAATAAAGTTTTAAAGCGTGTCCTGAAAATGATCTATATCTACCTATCTATTTATAATTTTAATATATAAAAACTACTTGAGAAAATGGCAATAATGATGAGGTAACCATGTTTAACATATATTTTGAGCAACATTTTTTTATCACACCACCTCACATGTTCTTGTTAAAAGTCATAATATAACTTTTCAGTTAATACACAACAGCATAGTGCAAACACAAGATTTATATGTAATTGGAAACTCTAAAAGTACCTGTGCTCAAAATCCATGTTAAATATGAATGCCTCATCATTCTTGCCATTTTCTCAAGTAGTTTTTTGTATATATAAATTATATATACTATATATGTTATATATTACATATGTACAAAGAAAATATGCATGCATTATTATACACCAGTTATAAATAGTTAATTTTCAAGCTTCAGTTCTATTCTGCATTTACAAAGTGACTGGATATTTATGCACTTTAATTTATTGAGTCTTACTTCCTCAGTTTGTCTCTTGAAGGATAGTTATTCCCTCTTTTCTATGTTTTTGGGGTAAAACATTATTGAAAACTTACTATACTGCTCTTCCCATAGTAGTGTGCTTACAGCGATAAGATTCAGTGCATTTTTCTCTTAGGAATTACAAATGGTTTCCCCGTGAAATGTGAGTAATGTCCTCTATTGACTCCTAAAGTAAAGACACAAAACTTGTACTTTTAACTTCATGTTGAAGGAATTCAAAGTTCCTTCTTAATAAGATTATATCAGTTCTTATAACCCTAACCTCAAAGCTATGCCATTTAGTAAAATCTACAAAATAAAGTCAATTTTATTTCCTTACAGCATCAGCTGTACTTACAGATGACCTAATGATAATGTAAGACAGTAGGGGTTGAGAGAAATGCCTAGAAACTGAGATTCAGTTAAGCTGACAAAACTACAAAGGAAAAATCTGGAAGTTTGTCACAGTCCTGTCAATTTTTATGGCTTCTGAAAGAAAATTCTTATCTAGGACGTACCACCCTGTATTCTTTTTCTTTGTTGGAATAAAATCTTTTTAAAATAATTATTTGGTATTATTTATCATGGCCATACACAGTGCTAAACACAATAACTACAAAGCAAGATGAAGATTATGCTAAAATCAAGACTAAATTAGTTATCATCATTAATATCATAAAATAAAATATCCTTATCATAATTTATGTGTATGCCTCAGTGGATTTTTCCTCAATTTTTCACTCTCTATATTTCATTTAAGAAAAGCTTAAATTTTATCTTTATTTTACATTTGATATTTTGACAGATTTCATCTGAAAATTCAGATAGGCCCTTATAAGAAATTCACTAAATTTTCCCCAATTTCTGACTTTTTATTTCTTGTATAATGTGCATAGCAACTTTAGAAAACCTTAAATCTTTCAGCTAATAAGCTCAATGATCACTTTATCCATTGAATACATGTCTTTGTTTTATAGCTAATAAGAGATCTGAGATCCTGAAAACTTTGGTTTCCCAAGGTTGTACGAATATTCATTAAGCAGAATAATTGTTATTAACTGGATTTTAGAAATAAGGACTTTGCCTCTAATTAATTTATTACTCAATTTTGGTTTTGTTTCACCAAACAAACTCATCTGTATAAGACATGTTAGGAATTCTGTATTTTAATTATTTGCATTTTTAACTTACCTACTTGGCTAATAAGTTTGAAGAGAAAACACTTATTTAGGCCAACATATTCATTAAAGATTAATTTGATCTTTGGAATCAGAGAGACTGATAAAGTGCTTTTTGAAAATGGTACCTCCTGTACTTGTAGGCAGCGAGTATTTCAATGTATGAATATAATATCAAATGTAGGGCTCCACTATGATAACTAGTGCTGAATCCTAAACAATTAGAGACATCTAAGCTGCTTCATGGAAGGCCCCTGTCTTACTCACCCTTGTGCCAGATACAAGCCTTCTCTCAGCACATTTGGGAGTAGGTGAAATATGCTCACAGTACAAATTTTGTAACCGAGGCTGATAGCATTTGAGTACCACTCAGGTATGAAGCAGAATTGAGTTTTTGCTATGGAGGAGCAAATCTTCACTATACAACTCTGAAGATTTAGCCCAAGATCACAGTAGGCAAAAGACTTGAAACAGAAGTCTACACTTGCTACGTATGGCCCAAAGCATTTGCTTAAACATTGAGCTGGCTGTGATCTCTTTTAGAATCACTATTTACCAATAATACTGCTACTGGAAAACTTCTTTCTCAGATTCACATTCTCCCTGCCCCTTCAGGAAGCAGAGTACACTTTACTAGCAATCCTTGCCTTTCCAGGCATTCTGGTTGCCACAGAGGTCTTTCCTGAACTTCAGCTTCAGAGAATCACTAAAGCAGTTCTCCGATCTATCCTACTTGCCTTATCTGACGTTTACACAAAGAAAACTTTTATTTCTTATTCTGTTTTGTTAACTACAGTCTCTCATACACATTATTTCAAGTAAAGCCAACACAAAAAGTTTTGCTTGTGACAGAAGCAGTACTTCTTGTCTATGTTCAGTATTAAACCAATATCTCTATGTAAATATTTGTGTGCACACTTATGTGTGTGCTTATTTTGGACTCTCTAGAATCATTAGTGCTTTATAAAATCTCATATAGAGAAATATCAGATCTATATTTCCTCCCAAAATAAGTGCTTAAGTGCTTAAGTATATGTGACATGTAGCTAAGAATTCCTTCAATTCTTAGCTATTGTAACTTCAGTTTTTTTTTTTTTTTTTTTTTTATGGTGCTGTGTTTAAACCTTGGCTCTGGTGTACTAAGAAAGTATTTTACTGCTGAGCTATATTTCCAACTTAATTTTTAATAATGAGTGTTTTATTTAAATTTTTATTTTTTACTACATTTTCAATAAGTAATTGTTAATTTCTCATGAGAGTGGGTATAAGTATATAAAATTTATTTTTTATCTGCTTTGCTGTCTCTTTCTCATCATCCTCCATCTCCTGGTCCTCTTCCAATTTGCAAAAGATCTATCTCTCTATTTCCTATCTATCTTCTATTTTGCTCTTTATTTGCATCTTGGATTCTCATGTAAGAGGAGCTATATGATATTTAAGTTTCTGTGTCTGATTATGGTTTCCAAGTCATCTATTTTCTTAGAAATGACTCAAGTCTATTCTATACAGCAGAGCAGTACTGCCTTGTGTATAAATGCCACATTTTCTTTGTCTATCATCTGTTGCAAAATATATAGGTCACTTCTGTGATTTAGCCATTTTGAATTGTCTTGCTATAATCATAGTTAGGCTTGTATCACTGTAAAATGATGTCTTTAACTCTCTTAGGAAGATACCTAGAAGAATAGTGGGTCCAGTGAAATCTCTCGTTTTATTTTTTTGTAGAATCTCATTTTATTTTTTTGAAGAATCTCCATATTGATTTCTAAAGTGACTTTACTACCATACATTCACACAACTCTCTGCCCCCTGAAGCCCCTTTCCCTTACAGCTTCACTAGCATTTGATAGTGTTTGAATTTTTTTTTTTTTTTAGACAGGCTCTCGCTTTGTAGTTCAGGCTGGCCCCAAGCTCAGCCTCAGTCTCACAGCAATCCTTCTGCCTCTGCCACACAATTGCGAGGCTTACAGGCATGATCCAACACATCAGGAACTGTCATGTGTGGTACTGATTGTTGGTGGGAGTGTCACCATGCCTGGCATTGTTGTATGTGATTACCCAGGAATTGAACCTAGGCCCTTGTGCTTGCAAAACAGGCACTGGAACCACTGAGCTAAATCTCTGACCCTCGTTTGATTTCTTGATGAATGTCATTCTCAATAATTTATAATTTGTCCTTTTTGAATGATTCTAGAATTCTGAAAGAACATGAATATATCAATTAAGAACAAATTTGGCAGAATTAACCTTTTATTTTTTTCCTTACAAAGAAGTGTATAAAATGGTCCTTTTCAAATATGAAAACTTATGCTGTCCATAAGTGGAATCTATTGTATTTGGGATACTCTTAATTTTATTAAAGGATTCTCCAAGTTCTGTTTATTTTAAATATTTTACATATAAATTTAAATATGAAATTCTGCCATAAGTCAGTATTATGATGCTATATAAAAACAGAATTTCAGCAATAGTGCAAGAGAATATTATTTGTTTCTCAAGATATTATCACCATGGTGAACAGAGTCTGTCTAAGGGGAAGGTTAATAATTTAAAGTTGGATCCTCCACTATCTCCATTTTAGTACACATTCTGTTTTTTGTCATGGTTGAAGAGATCAGTAAGAGTCAATGTTCACACCATAATGACCCACTCTACACCCCCTCACAGTTCACTGATAATATTTAAATATCTTTCTCTAGCAACAGGGAACTGGAAGAATATATCTAAAAATTAGAGGATTAAATACAATGTTTAATGATAAATTTTGTTCATATAACAAAATGGTAATTGAAAAAAGTACAATGAAATCACTAGTCCATATCTGGTAGTGGTTATCATGTTTTTAATTTGTGATCTAATATGTACCAAACCAAAATATCTGATATGACAGATTCTGATATGCCTTTGAGTTATCTCTAACACTACTTCTTGAGCAAGAGTGAGCCAATATGAGTTGAAAGAAATTTTGAAGATAGTGTATAAAGAATTGTTATAAGGCCATAAATATGAGCCCTGAAGAGTAATTAAAATATTATTAAGTAATTAATTTAGTAAGTAATTCAAAATATTATTTCTGAATCCAGCAGAAAACAATACCTCTTGCAGATTATTTTAAATTTATTTGATTTGCTGTTCATTTTGTATTGTATTTTATTAATTTCTTAAATGATTATTGACAGCAGACTTTCATTAAGTCTGATGAAATATATTAGTTTTTTTTTAAATTCAATATTAGGTATATTTTAAATATACTTTTTTTTTTTTTCTTTGAGACAGGGTCTCACTTTTGTAGTTCAGGCTAGCCTTGAGCGCAGCCTTGAACTCCCAGCAGTCCTCCTGCCTCCCAAGTGCTGGGATTACAGGCCTGAGCCACCACACCCAGCACTGTCGTATGTGGTATTGATTGCTGGTGAGCATGAGTCTCTAAGCCCGACATTGTTGTATGTATTTACGGGGGGCTGAAACCGGGCCTTTACACTTGCAAGGCGGCACTGGAGCCACTGAGCTAAATCCCCAGCCCCTTTAATGTTACTTTTTAAAGCCAAAAGTAAAACTGGTAGTTTTTACTATCTTGGGTAGTCATACTGTGCAGAACTGGTGAGATAAAAATATGTTTTGAATTTAGTCCTTACTTGAGACTTATCTACTTCTATAGTGCTGGATATACACGTTGCGATGGTTGCATTGACATTAATGGGAGACAGATGAAAACGAAGTCAAAAATGTCCCTGAACTCATTGCTGGAGTTCATATGTAGGTCAGTACAGATGAACAGTGAAACCAATAATACTTCAGAGTTAGGGTGCATAGAAACTTTCAGCTTTATAAAAACTGAGATCTCATGGCTGCTCATTTAAAAATATTATCTGAAATCCAAACAAAGAATGTCTGTTCCTTAAATTAATGTAGTTGTCAACTACTACATTATAAACTTGGAAAACCTTAAAAAAATAGAAGTGGTATTTTTTATAAAATATGAATATTAAATTAATTAAAATATTTTTCTTTTAAAGTCATATTTATGAATTTTCTTTCACTAGTAAATAGGAAAATCTTCCTTACATTTAGTTTAGTTAAATAGGTTATTTTGGTGATAAAATATATGTTATACGTAATATACACATTGTTAATTAAAATGCATACTTATCCCACAGGTCACATACTGAGAAATATATTGCTGGAGAGTTTCCTCACTGTGTAGGCATCATACAATATACTTAAAAAATCCTAGGTGGGACAGTCTATTATATACTCATATTTTATTATTATTTTGGTGATTACACTTGTATATATGAACTAACAGTTGAACAATGTGTTATATTCTGCTTGACTATAATAAAGGAAACTTTAGCAACAATTATAGCAATAAAATTATTGAGAAAGAATATATTACTTATTTTGTAGTTTTGGAAAAGCTTTAAGCAGGTTCTAATTCACAATATGTAGAAAATTTTAGATGAGTTAAAATTCTAAATATGAAACATATAAATACTAGAATTCACAAATTCTATTCACAAAGAATGTGATATTCACAAACAATATCAAGGATTTCTTTTTTTAATAAATTTTTTTTAATCTTTATTGGTAACCTTGGCAGAGAATCATTCCTTAAAAAATCCAAAAATAAAAAATAAGAGTGAAATCATGTCATATACTGGTACAGATTCTCAATGTTCAATGTGGTCATGATGTGTATGTATAATGTACCAATATAGATTCAAATTAAAAATATTTACTAAGGGCAAATTTCTACCTTTTGTTAAAATTCAAGAAGTATATTCAATAAACACTACAGTGACATATTATGCAGTTGCAGTGAGTGAAATATATTTGAAATTTTTATACTTACGCGTCTAAGTCTAGCATCTAAAGACTTTTTAGTTTAATTTTTTTAGAAAAACAATTCAAAAGAAAAAGAATGATTTCTTGAGAATTCACAGAAAATATTTAAAATAACTTGTTATTGTATAGATTTTTCTATCTAAAAAATCATCACAGAAATGTCAGTTATAACAATGAAATGTCATATATTACTAGATTAGTAAATTTGCAGTTAGTATTAAATGCTCACTAGGGGAGAGAGTCACAGATATTTTTAAAGTACTCCTGATAAGTCAACATGACAATTACCGTTCTCAGTATGGGTTAGAGACAATTTAAGGCTTATAATAAGGAATAGTCAAGCCTAGATTTTGTATTATGACTTTTGGTAGTAATCTTCAAATATAGATAGTTAATAGAATGGCCTTCATGATTAAGAGTTTAAATTGGATTAACATAAAGAAATATGGATATATCTTAAAATATTGAATGAATTTAAAAAAGAATCAGAATGCAACATATAAGATAAAATATCACTAGTTTAGACATTTAAGTAAATTAATTAAGCATACATGGAAAAATTATTAATTTCATGTGTATTTGAAAATATTTTACTTAAAAGGCCATATATCATACATTTAGATGATGGCCTATTATAGACAAAGAAGTTAAAGGTGAAGGAGAAAAGGACTGCACAATGAAGCCAAAGAAATTTTGGAACAATGATAGTATAGAACAAACTGTGCTGTATGATGCTTGCAACTCTGACAACTCATATTACATTGAAAGTGTAAGATCCTAATAATAAAAGAAAGCAACTTTAATTAACATAAATATTTCCTACCTTTTGTTTCCTCAGTTTCTATCAGTTAACACATGAAATCTCTCTTCCAACCTTGAAAACTATCCACTCTGCACTGTTAATTCATCGTGCCTTACTTTTGTAGATGTCAGGTATTGTGCCTCAGAGAATGGAAAGTTGATTAGAACAGAAAATTGGTACCAGGGAAGTAGGAGTGTTAGTACACTTGACCATGTGTTTTAAAGCCTTTGAAATTGGACTGGGAGAAAAGATCAGAATAGTTTAAGAGATAGATGATATAAAAGCTGTAGTATGTTATAAACAGAATGTGATGGGTGATTCTGGTCACAGATTAGAAGCAAAATGCTGAAAGAAATGAGGACAGTGAATGGAAGGCTTAGAAGTTTTAAATTGAGAAAAAAAGACTCCACTGTCAATTGGTTTACATTGCCTTTTGCTACAAATGTGTCTATGTTTTACCCATCTACTGAGTCTCTACACTACATACATCAGTTAATCTTCTGGAGGAAAGTTAGTCAAAGATTCAGGCTGTGGCATGGATATACTAAGATGCTTTTAGTCAAAATTTACAGTGAGTCTTAGGGACAAAAATCGGAATATACAATTAAAAAAAAAAAACAAAGAAAGTATGGAATTTATGGCCAAAAGAAATATGGTTACTAAAGCGATTGGTGCCATTAGAAAGAAACCATGACTTTGTATCCACATAAGAAGAAAAATGCTTTTTAGGTATCTCAGCAAATAGCAACACCTTGGGCTCTTTGTTCAAGAAGAACCATTTACAGAGTTGCTTCCCCAGGATTCATTTCACTGTTCTTAACCATCCCAATAATCAGAGGGTGCTGCTGCCCTGATCCAAGGGAGCCTGGCTGCTTATTGGTTGAACTAATGAGCAAAGCCAGCCCGGAAGTGAAGCTATGCGAGCTGCAACTGAAGAGGTTATACGGATAGGGTCATTTAAACCCTCTGCAGTTTGTTTCTCATAACCATATAAATGTCATACACTGAGCTACAGGAATTAATGATTCCCCTGGTGGGTTTGGTTCTTGAATTGCTACAGTTCTTTTCTTTCTTCTTATTCCTTTACTTTTGACTGGACATGTTTTATCTATACCATCCTTCTGTGAAATTATTATTTAACTTGTTTTTAGTTTTTACAGAGTTCAATAAATAAAAATTTGCTTTGAGTCTAAGAACAGATTTTGACACAGATTTTTTGAAAAAAAAATGTTGGCACTTTGGATACTTTCTGTAAGGGTTTATTTTGTTCTCAGTTACATAAAAAACAGTTGTCCCCTTTCAACTTATTTTACATTGAGCATTTTCTATTTCACAATATATATATATATATATATATATATATATATATATATATATATATATAACAATATATAACATACAATGCTAGGGCTATGGGAAAAAATGAGAATTAAGTTGTGTCTTATACTGGTACAAATCCCCATTATGGAGTGCAATCATGATGTGTATATTTAATGTACCAATAAAGATAATTAAAAAAAACAGTTGTAACATGCTGGTTGAAATTGTTAACTTGTTATTTTGTTCATGTGGTGATTAAAACTGGCTTAGTGAGTGTGAGTACTGTGAAACTGATAAGGAGTGAAATGCAGTGCCTAAGGTTAATTTTGTCAGCTTATTTGGCTTGGGTGCCATGAAGGGCATTAATAATAAAGTATATATCTGAGTGTGTTTGTATGGGTGATGCTGAAAAAACTAGTGCCATTAACAAAGCAAAAACAAACAAACAAAAAAGTACTTGACCAGGGATACAAAGAAAGATACCTTTTAGGCATCTTAGGAATTAACAAGGCCCCACCCAAAACAGGCTCAAGAGTACAAAAAAAATGTAAATATTCCTTTGAGAAGACAGCCATAGGAGTTCTTGTTCAAGTGACACCACTTAGAGAAATGATATTCAAAGATTCATTTCACCATACTTATACACGAAGACACTCAGAGACTGCTGCTATGTCTAATTATCCTTCCCTTGTTTTCTGGCACTGTTCTCCTGGTCTGCTTTGCTGTTGTCGTGAGCTAAGCATCTTTGCTCCACCACGACCTTCTGTCATATATCTACTTTGAAGCTAGCCGACCATGTACTAAATCTCCTGAGTCAAATTATACTCTTCCTGCTTTATGTAATTGTTGTCATATGCATTGTCTCACTAATGGTAAGGCTGATGAAAACAGATTACCTTCAGCAAAGTTGAGCAATGGCTTTGGAAGCATCAAGACAGCTTCTTGTATGTTCTGCAGGTACAGTCACACTTGCTAGCACACCACATATTTTTATACCTCTGTATTTTTATTAATTTCCTTAATCATTAGCTTGAATAAACTAATCATGTGATCACTGTCTGGTTTGTAATGGAATTTTGATTGTACTTGTCCTTTCATATAGAAAGCAGAAATTATATTCCAATAGAACCTAAAGCTAAAGAAATGAGAAGCACAGTTTTCCAAAATGGTCATTTGCCGAGCATTGCGACCCATACCTGTAATCCCAACTCTTGGAAGGCAGAAGCAGGAGAACTGCCACAACTTCAAGGCTAGCCTGTGCTACATAATGAGTTCAGGGCCAGCCTAAAATATTAATATTAATATTAATATTAATAATGCTCTTTTTTGAGACTTTGTCTCAAAAAAAATTGGTAATTGGTCATTGAGAATGATGATGATGACAGATGGCATTCCTTGCTGTCCCTCTTGATAACTTCACCCATGTATTCTAAGTGTGAAAACATCATTTTTCTCACTTTACCCATTTCCACAGGAATTTCTTATCGAAATGACACATAAGCTGTACCTTTAATACCACTGCAATATTTTTCAGGCTGGAAAGATTTGGTTATTTATTGCATCTGTCATGTGTATATCGAATATATACTACTATACGCTACATAGTTATCTATGTATTTTCACATTTCCTTTGCTGTAGAAAGGGATTGAAACATATTAATGAGCTTCTGTGTGAACAGTTAAGTATTCTGTGACAATTCAGGCCAGAGTAACACTGACAATCTGTAGAGATTCAGTCACTTTGAGATGTCTTTCTAATGATGACAGACCACTGGAATGAACATTGCCTCTCAAAGTGAGGATGGTAACAAGTTTTTTCTTTATCTTGCATCAGATCAGTTCTCTTTCTGTCATGCTTATGAGTGACTAATGGAAGAATTCTCCTTGTACATTATTAGTAGCACCTTCTTCAGAGATTCTAATACTAGGACACCTTCTGGATTGTCTTATTTGTAGGCATCGTGTTTCCAAGATCATAATAAAAATCTCTCAGGAAAAAATTGCAGGTGTTCTTAGTAACTAGTTTAGGGATTTAAAAATAATTAATTGAGGAGTATCAACAAGACACTAATCACTTTTGATTAAGAGAGTAGCCTTTTTCCTATTTTTCTCCAATATCTCTCTTATGGAAGTGTATTTTATATATTGACTTGACTGAGTAACAGGGTTTCAGATATGTATTAAAAATTATCCTTGCAGTGTCTTTGAGGGTGATTTAGATGGGAATAATATTTGAATTGGTAGACTGAGTCATGCAGACTAATCTAGTAAGTGGGGACTCCATCCAATGTGCTGGAGGCCAAAAAAGAGCAAAATGTGGCCTTAGGAAAAAACTTCTCTTTCTCCCTTTCTGGGACATCGGTCTTCTGCACAATTACTGGAACTTATACCATTGATCAGCATTGTGGTTATATCTTTGGTCTTGGACTGAATAATAGCACTGGATCTTCTGAATTTCCATCTTCCAAATGGAATATCATGGGACTTAAGCTTTATAATCACGTGAGCAAATTCCCTAAAACCAACCTATCAATCTGTCTTCTATCTATCTGTCTGTCTGTCTGTCTATCTATCTATCCTCCATCTTTCACCTATCTAATCTATCTATCCATCTGTCTATTATATATCTATCATCATCATCATTATCTTTCTATTTATCATCCATGTATCTTCCTACTTGTTTTGTTCTAAAAGAACACTAATACATTTGCTTAAACTTAATAGCTAAGGGCCGGGGATATGGCTCAGTGGTTCCGGCGCCTGTCTTGCAAATGCAAGGACTCGGGTTTGATCCCCGGTAACCACATAACAATACTAGGAGTGGAGACTCACCCCAGCAGCAACCAGTACCACATACCACAGTGCTGGGCGTGGTGGCTCAAGCCTGTAATCCCAGTACTCTGGAGGCAGAGGCGGGAGGATTGTTGTGATGTGAGTTTGAGGCTGAGCTCACGGCTAGCCTGAACCACAAAGCAAGACCCTGTCTCAAAAAAAAAAAAAAAAAAAAAAGGCTAAATGTATCTTAATCAAAAGTAAATTATTTAATGTAAAATATGTTTATCTTACCATCATTCCTGTACCTCAATTTCTGCCTTCATAATTTAAGTCTAATGACTGCCTCATGGAATTTGTCTTTTTAAAAAAACTATCGATGTTTGATTTTATTTTATGCCATAGAACATATTTGGTTTGTTTGTGTCTTCAACCATGCTGTAATAACCACCACACATATTTGCAAACAATTTAGGATCTTATTGAACACAAGGATTATTTTTTACTCATTACTACATGTCACATGTTTAGACATGTGACATGTCTGCTAATATGTACATGGTGCTAATATGTGCTTAACTGTTGAATTATTTTGATTTTAACAATGTGTCTTTGCAACCAAAAAACTAACAGTGGAAGAGCCTAATAAAGTAGATACTTAAAATTATCTGTTTGAACTGAGTAGATTTAATAATCTTGAGCTATATACTTATTTCCTTCTCAGAATTTGAGCAAACTTTTGATTATCTTTTAGAGTCTTTTATCCACATAAAACAAGCACAAAAGTTGTTTATTTTGAAGTTGTTCCATAGTTCAATGAAAGCCAATGTAAGAAATATTAAAGTGGGTGGAAAGCTTCATGTGCTATTGATTGACTGTGCAACTGGATGAACACAGTGATATGAGATGTTTTGTGACATGGCAACAAAAGATTTAGAACAGAAGGCAGGATCCATCTCAGTTACATTTTCAAGTTATTACTGTTTGTTACCTTCATGATCCTTAGTGTCCATTTCTAATAGCACATTTTATTTAGGATTAAAATCATTTTTTTCAAATATTAGAAAATTGCATATCAATACGTAAGCATCTGTTCCTTCTACACTGGCAGTCTTCCTCCCAGCCCACACCAGCATTCTTTCTTTGTAGTGGATGCTTTTTACTAGTTTATTAAATATGTGGAGAGATTATTAAATTCTCTCATGTGTTTCTTGGAAATCGAGCTTTATGGCTATCATATAACACTCCAAACATAGCAGCAACATAATCTGAATTCTTTTTTTTATGATTAGGTCCAAATATGAATTATTTATACTGTCAACTTAAAAATTATCAACTGCTCCTTGGACTCTGAAAACAATATAAAATACCAGATTTTCTGTGAAAAATCATCAATTAATATGAGGTATATTTTAATCATACTTGTTCGTGAGTATTTCCCTCAAACCTAATAGATACCTCACAGCATTTAGATATCTATTTACCATTTGTCTTGTAGTTTTATACTTCTTTTTTACTTCTGTTTTTTTTATTACAGTGTTACTACTTTCAATGTACACATTTCTTATCTATATTTACCATGTATCTTATTCAATTGAAACCATCTTCTATGATATCCCTTCACTGGATCTACTTAATATCAAGACTGACTGTTTTACTGAAACATTATCTATATTAGTCTTGATAGTAATTCTAGAGATAGAGAAGCTCAACCTTGCCTTTTCGAGGTACTTACAGAAGCTCATGACTAGGTAATTTAATATTAGCAAAATGCTTTAATATCACTGTTATAAAGAAGAATTAGAGCTTTCCATTTCTGAGTCTTCAGCTTTTTGCTCAAAATCTGATACATAAGCATTAAATAAAACATATGTTCTGTTGATGAGTAAACCTCAAAATGTTTGATTATTTATTCATGTTTTAGTCCTTTTATTTAATGTAAGCTACTTTTGCAACATAAATTTAAATGTAATAGGAGTTAAGTACAAGGAACTATAACAAATTATTTTGTATCAGAGGTATTCAAAGTGAAGCATTTGCACATTAACAAAGTTTCAAGATATATCCTTCCTTCCTTCCTTCCTTTCTTTCTTTCTTTCTTTCTTTCTTTCTTTCTTTCATTTTTTTGAGACAAGGTCTCACTTTGTAGTTCAGGCTGGTCCTGAAGTCAGCCTCAAACTCAGCAATACTCCTGTCTCTGCCTCCCAAGTTCTGGGATTACAATTGTGAGGCACCATGCCCACCACTGTGGTATGTTATACAGATTGCTAGTAAGTGTGAGTCACAATGCCCTGTGTTGTTGTATTTGATTCCCAGGGATCAAACTTGGGCTCTTGTGCTTTCAAGGTAGGCACCGGAACCACTGAGCTAAATCCCTGGCCTCAAGATATATTCATATAGCACATAAAAGTGTATTAGAATTGTAAAATATATCCTTCATTAGTACATTAAGATGTATTGTATAAAAATAGAAAGCTATCAGAATTTCATAATTTATTATTATAAAGATAATAATTCTGTCTTCTCCATGATACAATTGTTTTAAGCAAAAAATCTCACCTCATTATTGATACTTGCAGTTGTTTATCTTTACATTCAACTATAGATTTCTATTTGTATATTTTTATTTTTCATTCTTTAAATTCAATATTTTTACAATTTAAATTTTGCATAAAATAATATTATCTAGGTGAATACATGTATGGCATACATATAGAGTTTTAAAAATGTTTTTCATAAGCATTATTTTTTTAAAAAAAATCTTAGATCATTGTGGTCTAACGTAGAAATATGAAATTCTTCTAAACACAGGCATCATTCAGGTGCTTACTTAGGAGTCTGTCAACAACATAAAGAACATTTATAGTTTTGAAAAATGTTGCACTTTCTTGCAAGTATTGCCTAAAGAATCTTAGAAAAATGGATATATATTTTATGTGTGTGTGTGTAACATAAATGTAAAGTAGACTAAAAGCACATGTCTAACAAATGCACTTGTTTTTAAACCAATAAGAATTGATACTAATTGTAATATAAATGCTTGATTTCACCTTTAATTTAGTCTCCTTCACAAGCTACTGGCAGTGTGAGTGAATATTATGAATAAGACTTGGCAGAAGTCATGAAACCACGTGCATGTGAACAATTATTAATAGGCTAAATGGTCATAAATTTATTCATTTATAATGCCTGAAGCTTTGTATATTTTCTAGCCTATTGAGCTAGAAACAATGTATCATAAAGGTTTACACTGTGCAATTTTACTCTCAGTTGCTTGCACTGAAGAGAACATCTTCCTTTTTAAAGATATTTATTTTTTTTCTGATATAACTGAAAACATTCATGTATCAGACTACTCATGGGCCAATGATTTAGCTCAGTGTTTCCAGCATCTGCCCGGCAAGTGCAGGGTCCTGAGTTCAATCCCCAGTAACCATATACCACAATGCCTGGTCTAGTGGCTCATGGTAATCTCAGCACTCGTAGAGGCAGCGGCAGGAGGACAGCTATGAGTTCAAGGCAAGCCTGGGTTACATAGTAAGTTCAGAGCCAGACTGAACTGCAAAGCATGTCCCTATCTGCAAAAAACAAAACCAAGAACATATTACTTTCAACATGTCTATAGATTGCATCAACCTAAATCAAAATTCCAGCAAATTATTTATGACTATTGACAAAACGATTCTGTATTTTTATGCAGAGGCAAAGAACTCAGGATATCCATCTCAGTTTTAAAGGAAAAAAAAATTGCAGGACTTATGCTACAAGACTTCTATATTTACTATAAAAATCCAGTGATCAAGATAATGTGATAATTGTGAATGAATGGACAGGAAGATCAGTGAGAGTCCTTAAATACAAGTGAAGTAGAACAAAACCCAGAAAAGTATTCACCTAAATATTATCAACTAATTTTTGACAGTGGAGAAAATGCACTAAAATGCAGAAAAGACTGTTTAATAAATGTTGAATGGATAATAAAAGATATACTTATAAAATTATGAACTTAGAGCTATTAGCTCCTCATAAAATTGAAATGGAATATAGACCTAGATGGAAGATGCAAACATGTAAAATGTCTAGAAAGCTATAGGGGAAAACTTAAAAGAAAAATTTAATTGATGAGCTAGACCCTTTTAATATTAAGGACTTCTGCTCTACAATAAGACAATATCAAAAAATTTGAAGACTATCTATAGAATTAGGAAAATATATTTACAAAAGACACATCTGACAAAGGACTAATATCCAAAATATATAAAGAACTGTTTAGACTAAAAAATAAACACACAAATAACCTTATTTAAAAGGTTGAATAGATACTACACCAAAGAAGATACAGAAATGCCACATAGGCAGGTGAAATAATATTCAACATATGTTTTCTTAGTCAGTTCAGTATATTGTAAGATAATGTCAGAGAAAGATTGGATTTAAAAAATCATTTTTTATCTTGGGAAGCCCAAGTTCAAAATTCCACCAAATCTGGCGGCTGGGGAAAACACATTTCCTGGTTTCCACATGCACATTTTCTGATTGAATCTTACATAATTGTAATGATAATAATCTTTTTCTGTGCTTTCTTTATTATGAGTCTAACTCCATTCATGACAACTCCACTCTCCAGATTTAGAAGCAATTGTGATTGAGTAAGTGAAAAGATAACAGGCTGTGGCACATATAGAGTGGAGTATTATTTGGCACTAAAAGATGATCTTGCAAACCAATAAATAACGTGGAGGAAACTTAATTTTCTATTAAAAATTAAAGAACCAAGTATTAAAAAGGCTACATACTAATTCTAAGTATATCACATTCTGGATAAATTCAGAATTATAAAAAGGTAATAGACGAGTGATTGCCAGAAGTTTTCTTAGGAAAGAAAGGGATTAAATGGTAGAACATAGAGTATTTTTGGGTATTCATTATGACTCTATGATTATAATACAACCAAGGTACATATCTCCAAACCAAGACAGACATCTCTAAGCATGTACAACACCAAGAGCGAACTTTAATGTCAGCTACAGAATTTGGATCATAAAGTATCAATGAAGATTCACCAGTGGTCACACATGTACCATTTTGGTGAGGAACATTGGTGAGGGATTCACAGTGCATTTCAGAGAGAACAGCCATGGTGTCCGCTTGTGCTCAGACATAACTCACGGAAGCACTGAAACGTAAATAAGGAATCAAAAGACCAATCTTACTCAAGTCAAATCCTCTTTATTTTAGTGCTGATTTCATGTAAAATAGAGATTTATTTTTTAAAATTAAAATCTTGTTTCTAAATTTATAACATTTGAGATTTGTTACCTATTTTTAACAAACCAGTTGAGCTCTTCCACAAGTATAAAGAAGTTAAATTGTACTCTTTTTTTCTAGTACTTTCTGATATTATTTCTTTAGTGTTTTGAGTATTTTTTATAATGAGTTTGTTTTACATATTAAATAAGAATAGAATCAGCATTATTTTTCTCCAATATAACTGATTTTCACAAATGATTTATTCCTTCATTTACCTTTCCCCACATATATTGTGCCAGTATTATCTTAATCTCCACCTGTGAATCCTTATCTATCATTGGAGTTTGGATCTATTCCATGGCTATTAACACATTCCTGGCTGTTCCTGTGCTGCTTTTATTTTTGTAGAATATTTATTTATATAAACATATAGAAGAACTTGTAACCCTCCGTTAAAGAGGAATATTCTAAAAATTGATTTTTTCCCTTTGAACTCTGATTTGTTCTAATTCTTAAAAATCCTGAAATAATGCATTAAATTTTGATCCACATTACATTAATTTCAAGAGCTTTTCCAGCTTTGATTTTTGTTCATATGTATCCTTCATGGAGAAATTACTTATCTCTGTTTTAACATTCCTATGTTAAAAAGACAAATTATTTCACAGAGAATTAAATGTATAGACTAAGAAAAAAATAATCAAAGTGGTGGTGACTATATTAAGGCTCAAAGACCTCACAAGTAAATTTAAGAATGAGAGATTAATTAATAACCTAGAGAGATTATCATATGCAGGTATTTGTATTTATCAGTAAGTAATATTGTTTTTAAAGTGTAACATGCATTACAATTTTTTGTCTTGTAAAACAATACTAAGATAACCAGTTAAACTATCCATGCAATTTTTAACCATTCTTACCCACAGGGTCATTGCTGCAATTGGTTCATGGTGGATACATGACCACATGGTGGATACATGACCAAACTGGGCACCACCTGCTAATGTCACATTCAGCTGTGAACTGATCCATGCTTTCATCCACTGGTGAGTACAGTGACCCTGTGATGTAATCACATTTCCAAAGCCCCCCTCTGAACACATTCAGGAACATCTCAGATATAACACAATAGGTATATCACCTACCATGAGCAAAACAAGAATTTTCATGTCTGCTGACTTTGAGAATCCTACAGTTATTCTTCACTTTAATATACTTAAAAATCAGCAGTAATTGCAATTAAATAATAGCCTGTTGGTTTCTTTGCCATAAATTTGAATTTTAAAAGTTACCTGAAATAATGCTGTATAGTAGGATACTAATTTTTGTAAAAAAAATCTATAGGGCATTTACCTTAAAATTATCTTCAATTTAACAATCTTTCCTTCTTATGGCATAAAATAACATTTACATGTAAATAATTAGAAAGCTGGGAGACATAGGAAGATAAAAAGAAAATTTAAACCCTAGTGTATTATCTAGTTTCACTGTGTTCTTAGGCCTCAGAGTGTTTCCGTCAATGTCTAACTCCATTTGCCCGACCCAGTTTCCAGTGTATGCAGCAGGACAGGAGTCCCCGGGGATTGGCTTCCCACCACTGTTCATGCTCTAGCCCCAGTCTTCCTCCATTCCTTTGTTTCTATCAATGGTCTTGTTTTGACTACTTATTTTATTATTTTCATTCTATTGCCATGTTGCCTGCCCAAGTCTTTTTTTTTTTTTTTTCTAACCTGATTGTTCAACAGTTTTTTTTTTTTTTAATTTGCAATTAGCTTGTTTCCTTACAATTCATTATACAGAAGGATTTTTTAAAATATGTGAATTGAATGTCTTAATTATTCTACACAATAATAATTTTGACTGTTAAAATTTTAAAATGCTCAAAAATAATTTCTACATTGATATTGTAGGTTTTTTGAAAATCAAATTTAAGTTACATCATTCAACTTTTCCTGAAGTATCTCCTATTGAAAATGACTTA
Organism: Petromus typicus; assembly: GCA_004026965.1. Lineage (NCBI taxonomy): Eukaryota > Metazoa > Chordata > Mammalia > Rodentia > Petromuridae > Petromus > Petromus typicus. Next base: position 20,925 of record PVIR01014748.1, read on the forward strand.
TATAATTAGAGTTATTTTAGTCTGTCTTAAAACAAGTTTGTGAAATGATAAGTTGAACAAAAATTTCTGAGAGTCTGAGGAAGAGGATGCAGCCAGAACCCACAGGGCGAAGTCCAATCCCACAATAGTCCCACAGTTAAAGGAATAATAACCAACCAACAACCAGTTCAGAACCTTGAGGAGAAAGGCTGAGCCTGGGCCTGACTCTTGCTACTCTGAGCAGCATCCAAAGGCCAAATAGAAGCAGAAGTGGAAGCAGAAGAACCCATAACCCGAGTTCATCTGCATCTTTATTTGGTACCAAGCCTTCAGTCAATAATTCTAGCATGCATAAAACAGGGTGGTCCCACAATAATCCCTGTAGTTGAAGATTACACAGAGCAGGGCAGACATCCTTAAATGCTAGTAAATCCCAGTAAGTCTTAAAGTTAATAATCCTAGTGCAGTAATCTTTGTAGTTTAAAATCCACATGATGGGGCAGATGTCTACAATAATCCCAGTAGTTGATCCTACAGGGCATTGCAGACACTCAAATCCAAGTAAATAAATCCCAGTAAGTAAGTCTTATGGTGTCCAAGTAAGTTGTCCACAGTTCCCAACAAAAGTTAACAGCTTAATTTACATAAGGCCTCAAATTCTTTAATATGTTAAAAAGAAAATGATTGCTTAGGAAGGTTACATGAAACATTTCAAGCCAGTGGAGCCTTCTATAGCATCAAACCTGTTACAATTGAAATTCTCACAGAACAGTGATCATTTTCTCTATTCATACCTATAAGCTGTTTGTATTTTAACTTATATAGGGTTATAATCCTTTATGTATAAGAGTTGTGAAGTAGACACAGAAGGGTGAATGCTAAAATGAACTGAAAGTTTTTAAATTGAGAAGTTAGATGTGAAATAAAAAGGCTAATACATACTTGACCAACACATTTCTTTTGAGAATGGAAGCTAGAAATTATTATAGCTTCAATGTGTTATCCTCATAATAGCTCAGCTGATAGCACCAGTGTCAATGTGATAAGAGCCTTTACAAAAGGTGAAACAAGTCACTTAGAATGACTCCTACATGAGGAATTCTATTTAACTGACAAGTCTAAAAAGAGGAAAGGGTCAATTTTCTGCACTTCAGCTCAATTGATTCAAGAAGCTTCAGCTTTCTCTTAGGGAGACTGGTAGATAACCTTCAAAAGGTTGCCTTCTAACCAGCACACAAGGCATATTTAATTTGCAAATTGCAAGTGAGTCTATCTTGAATAAACTTAAATAAACCTAGTAAAATACAAAGCATAGAATGAGATTAAAAACATAATATTTGGGCTGGGGATTTAACTCAGTGGTTCTGACACCTGCCTTGCAAGTGCAAGGGCCTAGTTTAGATCCTGGAAACCACATACAGCAATGTGTAGCTGGTGTGGGTAAAAGCCTCCTTTGCTAACCCTGTTTTCTACTTGTGGAGCTCCTGTAGAGAGCATACAGCATGTTAGTGAAAATGGAAAGAAAGGCCATTCTTCTCTAAGATGCCACTTGAATTTTGCTTCTCCCTTCCTTCAGTGGTGAAAAAGACTTATTGCTATCCAGGACTGAGTTAAAAGAGAAACAAATTTTCCACTGTTAAACATTTTGTTTTTGATAGATTTATTTATGTGACTCCTTAGTAAGCAAAAGTATAATTTCAGAGACTCTAACCATGTTGATAGTTTCGACCAAAATCAATGGATGGAAGAAGTTCCAGATTCTTTATTATGAATGAAATAAAGAGTGGAATAGGAAGTAGAGGATCACTGATCTCCCTTTCTATGGAGAATGGCACTGTATTACCATGAAGGGTGACTTTACCAGGAAAAGGTACTCTTTTTATAGTCATCCAGTTATTTTTCATGGGATTCTTATTTTAAAAATAGTGAAAATTATAATTTCTAATTTAAGTCATTGATTTTATAAAACCCATTCACATCCTATTTGTGTCCCCTCAATACTGTAATATGTCTGTAGGAGTGAAAATTTAAGGCAACCTATGGGATTTTGTTACATATAAGAACTTTTGGGAAAGAAAAGGAATATAAGGATTAGGAGGAGAAGAAAATGGAGGAAAAGATGACGGGATCTTGGAAAAGAGCACTAGAGAGAAAGAAAGATAGAAAGAAAAGTAAAATGAAGTAGAAAAACTATAAAACATATTTGAGATTTTAAGATTTTGAATATAAATCTTAGAGTATTGCATAGGTGTTTGGCTAGTTTTCATTCACACAAGTGCGTGCAAAGAACATGGATATCATTAAATATGAATCTAATGGTCTCAGTAATAGTATGATCTCAAAATTATTTCCATAAGTTTGCCACATATTTTTCCTCAAAGACTTAGTAAAACCTTATACAGAGATATCTCTGTTTTTTACTGTAGGCCCTCAATAGTACCTATCAATCACTCCCAGACTCAATTTTGTTTGGAACTTAAAATAAGTTTCTATAGAGGCTAAGTGAAAATGTTTTACTTCAATCTGTTTGGAAATTTTCCTTCAGATATCTGGGCACTTTGAAAGGAAGACTTTGAAGCATTATGCAATAATAATAGCTACTATTTATGATTCACTTACTAAGGGCTAATCTCTTTACAAACAGCAACTACTTTAAACTTTACTACACAACCACACAATCAATAACCCAACAGTCATTATGTTCCAGTTGAATCACCTACTAAAGGGCTTGCAATGTTGACAAGTTTTCAGGCTGAATCTGCTATGTTCTTATCTATTTAGCACTACCTCAAAAATGCTCTAAGCCATGGCAAATCAGTGGTTTCATAATTCCTTTTGGACATTGCTCAAAAGAAGGCAAAGGTTGTTTTAGACATTAATCTCTGCTTCCTTAATGATATATGTAGAAAAACAATGTGTGAACTAATTTTGCTAAAGTCGTTTTTCCCCCCAGAAAGAATAAGGTAGATTATTTAAGTAGATAGTGGTTATACATGAAGCTTGGTTAATACATGCCAAAGTGTTTGAAGTGTGTCTTGTACTCTGATAGGAACAGTCTTTAGAGTAGTGAGTGCAATTTGGTGGAATAAGAACATAAATGTATTTTATATTGATTAGAGAAGGAATAATGGGATGAAAAGACTAATTTTGTGATTGTTGATGTAAATCTGGGATTAAGTGATAACAGTCTGCTCTGTGGTAAGAGTTGACAGAAAAGAAAAGAAAACACGACCCATGTTAGCTTTCATGCAAAAAAATCATATTGGGCTGGATATTTAACTCAGGGGAATGGGCGCCTGCCTTGCAAGTGCAAGGTCTGTGGTTCAGTCCCAGTAACCACATACAACAATGTCAGGGGTGGTGACTCACACCTACTAGCAATCAGTACCACATACCACAATGCTGGGAGTAGTGGCTCACACTTGTAATCCCACACCTACTAGCAATCAGTACCACATACCACAATGCTGGGAGTAGTGGCTCACACTTGTAATCCCAGCACTTGGAAGGCAGAGGCAGGAGGATCACTGAGTTTGAGGCTGAGCTCAGGACCAGGCTGAGCTACAAAGTAAGACCCTATCTCCAAAAATCTTTTTTTAAAAAATCATCTTGTAAGGGGCTGGGGATTTAGCTCAGTGGTACTGGCACCTGCCTTTCAAGCACAAGGTCCTGAGTTCAGTCCTCAGTAACAACATACCACAGTGCTCGGCAGGCATGGTGACTAATGCCTGTCAGCAATCAGTACCACACACCATAATGCCGAGAATGGTGGCTCATGCCTATAATTCCAGCCCTCGGGAGGCAGAGGCAGGAGGATTACTGTGAGTTCAAGGCTCACCTGGGCTATATAGTGAGCTTAGAGCCAGCCTGAAATACAAAGCAAGATCCTGTCTCAAACAAAATAAAACAAAGCAAAACAGTCGTCTGGTTTGTAAGGTAGTGACCTACAAAAATTCTGCCGGATTTCTAGCTGTAGAGTTAGGTGATTAATGGTGCCACTTGTACATAATTTGTGAGGTAAGGTTGTGCAAATCAAATATTCACATTCATGTTTCCCTCTGACTGAAGTCCTGGTTTGGAGTCATTTCTTTTCCCTGGCCATGCTAAAGTCTCCAACAATCTCTTCCATAGATATAGTTCCATCCAATCTAGAAGGCTGGAGCCACATTTAATGAAAGAGGCCATTGTTGTTACGGTCATTTAAAGACTTTTCTTTCTTTCTTTTCCTTGGGCATCTATTTTATTCATTTCTTTTGTGAAACCATGAAAAGTAATGCAAGTGATGCTTTTATTTCTACAATAATAATAAAGCATAGTGGTGCAGCCATAGGGTAGATGTCTACCTGAATAAATGGAAGTGATTCAGGTCTGTGTGCAGTACAATGGAACATATGCTAGACACATTCAATACTCATCAGTTCCTTCGGCAGCCTAGGAGTTACCCAGGCTCCCTGCCAGCCTTGGGGGTGAGTTGTCTCTTGAGAAACATCTTCACCCACTTTTGGCAGGTATGGATGATATTTCTGTTTCAAGGTATCTGGAAAGGCCACCTCTTCAGGCTGAACCTATGCTAGTTATTGTAGTCATCTGAATAAAATCCATCTGGCCTATGGCACTAATACTGACCCAAATAGGTGTCTCAATACCGTTGCTTCTTCCTGTTGGATTTATATACAGCCAAATAATCTCTGTAGGGCTGTTACTTCTTTTCCTTCTTTGGACACCTTGTTGTACATTCTCTCTAATATTGATAATTTAAAATTCATTACTCAGTCCCTATTCCACTCCTAACAAACAGCCTACCCTTTCACAATGTTCATAGTGATTATGACTTAGCTGCTGCTTACTGCTCATAGGCCTTTTAGGATGTGGCTATTTCTACATGTTTGTGAAGTTCTTGAAATTTCTTTTGCTATTGATCTCCAAATTTAGGGCTTTATGGTCTGACAGTATACAAGAGATAAATTCAATTTCTTTGCATTTATTTAAACATGTTCTATGAACTAACATGTAATGTATATTGAAGAATGAACTATATGTAGTTGAGAAAAATGTGTATTCCAATATTGTTGGATGAGATACTCTGTGGATATCTATTAAATCCACTTGTCCAAAAGTTCGATCCAGTTCTAGTATTTCATTGTTAATTTTCTAATAATCTATTTGTGACAATGTAGTAGTGAGGTCCCCCAGTACTATTATATTATTACTTATTTGGATTTTTATGTCCACTAATATATATGTTATATAGTTGGATGTGCTAGAATTTGGTGCATATGTATTTATGAAGGTTGTCTCTTCCTCTTGGATTATTCCCTGTAGGAGGACATAGCGGCCTTTGTCTATCTTATTTAGTTTTGGTTTGAAATCTATTTTATCTGCAAATAAGATAGCCACTGCTTCTTTGCAGTTTCCTATTGTATGAATAATTTTTTTCTATTGTTTTACTTTCAGTCTATGAATTTCTATTTCAGTTGTGTTTTTTGAATACAACGTATTGTTAGATCTTGCTTCTTGATCCATTCTGCCAGTCTAGTTATCTTTAATTGGTAAATCCCAGGCATTAACATTGATACTTGTAACCATTATGTTTTGACTTATCCTTATCATGGTATTTTCCTCTTATTGGGTTTTTTATTATTATTTTTTAAAAAAATTTACTCCCTTTCTGTTTAATTTTCTTCCCTGCCTAATGGATTCACTTTGTTAGGAAATGCCTTTATCATCTTTCTTTAACACAATGTTGAGAATTTTTTGGAGTGTTACTTTGGTATGTATAAGTTTCTTAAGTGCTTTTCTGTCAGAAGTGTCTTATTTTTCCATTAATTTTTAAAATTACTTATTTATTTATTTTAATTGAGTTTTATATTTATATTTTACATATAAATTATGATCACATTCAACCTTGAGAATTTGTACCTGTACGTGATATGTCTTGATTCTGATTTTTTCTCCCTCCCCTGCACTCCCTAAAACTCTTCACCCTCTATACACTTAAACTTTCCTTTTTTTTTTTCATTTTTATCATCAAATTTTTTCATTCTCTTCTTTACTTTCCCATAAACTCATTTCCCTTTTCCCTTTGAACATTTTCTTCCTATTTCACAATACTTATCATACATTCTGGACCTCATTTACACCTTTAGCTTCTCATACTAAAGAAAGAATATGGTATTTAAACATCTGTGTCCTACTCTGTCAATTTTGATAGATAATTTTATAGAATATATCAATGTATGTTAGAGGTTGTTTTCTTTTAGTGCTTGAAATACTTCACTTGAGGCTCTCCTTGATTTGAGAATTTGTGTTGAAAATTCTGTTATAATTCCGATTGGTTTTGCTTTGTATGTGATTTGTTTCTTTTCACTACCTGATTTCAGTATCTCATTCTTCTGTTGAGTTTTGGATTGACTCTTATATGCCTCTGTGTGGGTTTCTTTTGATTTTTTTCTTATTCTTGGGAAATTTTATGCCATGATGTCTGTGAAGAGTTTTTTTAATGTTGTTTGCACTATCTCTTTTTCTTCACTGACTCCAGTCAGTCTTTATTGTTCTTCTTTGTATTTTCTAGTAGCTGCTCAATTGATTTATCATAGTCCCTTACTATTTATAATAAATCTTCCCTTTCAGGTTATGAACTTCAATCCTCACTTCTATGTCTGAGATTCTGTCTTATTTGATTCTTTTACTGAGTAAACTTTCAGTGGAATTTTTAATCTTTTGAATTTCAATTTGAATCTGTTTATTAGACTCCATTTGTTTTCTATGCTCAGATTCCATCACGTACCTGAGTTCCTCTATTTTTTTAATCTGTGTATTTCACTGTGACCATAATCTCTTTTGTTATCTGGGAGATTATTTCTTATGGTATTTTTTCCAGTCCTCTCTTGTTGCCAATTCAGAGAGTCAAGTGGATGAGTTTTGTTTTGGTCCCTTGCATTGCTCCCTAAATTTGCCTTTGGTGATCTAGAGTTCTAGGTTTGGATCTTATTTAGGTGTTTTCTTGTTTCTATTTTTTTTTTGTTGTTGTTGATGTTTTTTGGTGTAATTCCTGGTTACTGCCTATAAAATGTTTATTGCAAGTAACTTTCTTGCTAATATTTAGAACCGTTAACAAGAAAATACTTTCTGGGTGATCCATCTGAAATAATTGGCTCTAAAAGCTTGAGTCTGTAGTGTCCCTTAGGCAATCTCCATTCTGAAACACCAGAAAGATACTAGAACAGAAACATCACATCATGAGCCACTGTAGTCCAATTGCAGAGATTCTCTTCACTCTTCCAGTGGGCTTCAGTTTTCATGGAGGAGCCCGGATGATGCCTTCTTTATGCTCTTCACCATTTCTCTGTTTTCTGGAGCTCAGCCTTAATGGCCCCAATGGCTGCTCTGTGCAGATCTGGATCCCTGAGCAGCCAGGGTGTCCAGTATTTTACATATCAACACAATGGCTCTGATTTTCTCTAAATAAAGACAGATGGAAATAAGCCTAATCACTGGCAAAAAGAGAAATAATATCTAGTTTAACTTTTAATGTGTGATTAAAATATGATGATACATTGAAATTTGAAAATTACATTTAACTGAGAATAAGTTTTCATTATATTCTTTATTTTTCTATAGTAATATTCCTATTAAATACAATGCAATGAAATATTTAAGAAATTCTAATGTAAGCCTGAATTCCTGAACTGTGATTACTAATCACTAAGTAGATGATATGACAGTAAATGCCAGAGCAAAACAACTGTTCTAACTTTATCAACTTAGTTAGTACAGAGTATAGGAAGTGTCGCAAGAAGCAAAATGGCAAAGCATCATATAATCTAATCCAATATTGTGAAGTAAAGGCTATTATTACAGATGAAAATTTATAGATGAAAAATTTCATGAAATGAGATTCAGAGTTTCAGATCACAAAGCTATCAAATTACTCTGCAAGCATTTGGAAAATAGGTCCAAAGTGCTTACCTTAAAAACGGGATGTGATAGGCAAAAATTTGAAAAATGATCTCCAAAGGTGCTATAATCTAATCCCCAAAATCTCTGCATATGATGAAATACTGTGATTACGTTACATGATGTAGTTGACCATATAGAGGTCAATTGTATGGTCAACTATATCATTATGTTGATAGACCTGATAAAATAACATGAATCTCCATAGAAGTTGAAAGCTTTTTCCAGTTTGGGGCAGAGGAGGATTGCACAGAGTTTGGAAGAATAAGGAAAACTTCCTGCATTGTCACTGAGTTGAACATGGAAGAAGCCACATGAGAAGGAATCAAGAGAATGGCATCTGGTAGCAGAAAGTAGTTGCCAGATGACAACCAGCAAGGAACAAAAAAAGCCTCCATTCTGTAGCCATAGGAAATGAATGCTATAAACAACTCAAAAGAAAAATTATTCTCCCCTCAAGTCTCCAGACAAGAAGCTCAAGACATCGTCCTTGTGAAAGCATACATCAGTTAAGTCCATACACACTTCTGATACACACAACTGTGAGATGGGAAGCATTATTTTTAAGTGCTGAGTGTGTGGTACCTTATTGTACCATTGATAGAAAATGTAGGGTGTGCCTATAAACACCATGCAACACTAGCCCCTTCATTTACACATCTCTGTATACACAAATATTTATAATATATGCACATATATAACATGTATGTATGTGAATGTAATCTTCCTTAGAGTATATCTTGATTAAATTTTAAAATTAAACTTCAAAAGTTATATCTAATATCACCAATAATACAAATATTACTACTTCAAACACAGCTATTGAAACACACTACTACTACTACTGTACACTGATAATGAAATAATCACACACAGAGACACACACACACACACACACACACATGTATGCTTATCATGTGCCACAAACTAATTATGCTCCCTTACTAAAATTCTTATTCCATAATTCTGAACTGAGATGATAATTTTTTGTTTACATAATTCCTAATAATATATTGTTATTCAATCACAATTAGATTATCAATTGTTTAAGTAAAGTAATGAACTGAAATTTATTTTCTTAAAATTCATATGTTAATGCTCTAATTTTCAGTCCCTCAGAATGTAACTGTACATAAAGGCCTTTTAAAAAGCAATTAAATTAAATAAGGATAGTAGTGCAGGCCCAGACCTGACTTTATCCTCACCAGAAGAGGAAATGGGACACAGGAAGACTCCATAGCTGCATTCATATGTGCGGCACAGAGATCATGTGAAGATACTATTAGAAGGTGTCCATTTGGATTAAGCAGCAACCAGGAGTTTGTCAACAGTGTAATTTTTTGACTTCTAATTTCTGTATCTTTAGGCACTCTTATTGATATAGAATAAGTGCTAGTTATTTATTATTAATTTAATACCAGAATTACTATTTTTAGTATAAAAAATGTGAATCTGAAAAAGTTTAAGTACTTTCCTAATGTCAAACATCTAGATATACACTTTGGAAATTGGATTCATACTTGGAAAGTTTTGATTTCAAACTACAGGCAACATTTTTCTCTCCTTATTATCTTGCTTTGTTTTCCACAACTCCAAATCCTCGCTCATAATGAGGTAATAGTAATATATGAGCTGATAAAACAGGATTTTGTGTACCTTCCCTCCAAATCTACACAGAAAGTAACTTTACATAAATCTTTTTAGAGACATAATAGATCAGAGTATATTTTAAATTGTCAAATATATTTTCATTAATGAATTATTTAGTACAAGAAAAACACAAGATTATGTATTAATCAGCTTTTTATTTGACTCTGCTAATAATATTCTTGTAATGTCTAGATTATGTTAAAGGTTTATGTTTAGAGCCTTGTGGAAACAAATAGAAATAGATACAAGAAAACTGAAGATTAAAGGTGAATAAACATAGAACAAAAGTCAAGAGAAAACAGGATCTTAGCAACAAGTGACTAAAAGGAAAATGTTTTCAAAATTTATTACTCAAAGCATGGAAGGAGTGTAAAATGACTGGATTTTATGTGAAGATTAGTAATATTTAGTCCTTGCTAATGCAATCAAATGACATTTTGGAAAAATTTTTCTATTCATTTTAAGAAACATGTTCTTAAGATTTCAGCAACAGTTGAATGTGAGACTTTGTTATGAGACTTTTAAAATTCATGCTAAGGTCATTACTAATTCCTGTAATTAATCTCTGCTTTGCAAAGTGAAATAAGCACTACAAAATTCAAAAGACAGCATTTGAGATAACAACCAAAGCACATGCAAAATTCAGCAGGAAGGGGAAAAGAACATTGCAAAGAATTTCTGTCAATTATAAACTGCTATAAAATTCTGTTATTTGGTAGAAATTGCCTATTTCCATTCTGTTTTGTATACCATTTTTTCTCTGTGCAATCACTTGATTTAAGGAAATTATAAACATCCCTTTGAGTCAAAACTTTTCAATATTTCACCATAGAAATCTTTTGATAGATGTAAAGTCTATTAAAACTAAATGAGAAACCATCAGCGAAAATGCAGTCATGAAATGCCAAAAATGTAAGAGATATCACTGAGAGTTTACATGGAAAGTAGAACTAAATAGGTATTATACAAATGTGCGGTTTACTATGGAAAAGCTAGCAGAAGTCAAAGAATGCCACTTACCTGTGTTTCAGAAATATTGGTGCAAATGATAAAATTTGAAATTTGCATGTGAATATAAGTAAGCATAGAAACCCATTAAAGTAGATATAAAGGGAAAGTTATGGCAAGATCTAAGGAAATTTGTTTTCTCAGTCCATTCCTCTATTGCTAGGCTCACAGCCTCAGACCTGGTCCAGTGGCCCTGAGTTCCCTGTTGATGAGCAGGGGCCAGTGATTCAAAAGAAAAGCTGGGAGCAGAGCAGAAGAGAGCAGTTAGCCTAGCAGCTCCAGTGTCCTCTGTGTCTGTTTCTCATTGTATGTAACCATATCAACCTCCTAAAACTAATGAAAACCACTTTTCTGACTATAGTGGTACTCTTAAAGACAGAGTGAGAGGAATTGTGGAAAATGTAGTTCACAGATTTAATCAGGTCAGGTTAGCACAGAACTACACAGAAAAGGAAGAGACAGTAGCAAGATGAAGTTTTTTTAACATACAGTTAAAGAAAAATCTCAAAAGCTTTTATAAATAGTTCATAGGTCTTTGCAAAACCTTAAAATAAAAAGCTATTCTATTTTATTTTTATTCTAATATATTTATTCTTATATTCTTATTCTGAAGAGAGACGTTGGTTTGGGCTGGGCATTGTGCAGCTCCTGTGGCAAACTGAGACATAAGCAGGGTGTTGAGTATCTTTCTCTGAACTGGTATGTCATTTTCTTTTTTTCTTTTTCTGGATCTTATCATATACTATAACATATTAGTTAGGTGTGTTAAAACATATTTTTGAGATACTTTCAGACACATGCAGGCAAGAAACTTATTTAATATAAGGTGTGATTATATTATGTAGTGAATTTTTATGCTAAATTATTTACACAGTAAAATACATCATCATTTACTCCTCAAAATAGTCCCATTTTGGGCCAGGGATATAGCTCAGTGGTTCCGGCGCCTGTCTTGCAAGTGCAAGGGCCTGGGTTCAATCCCGGGTAACCATATAACAATACTGAGTGTGGAGACTCACCCCAGCAGCAATCAGTACCACATACCACAGTGCCGAGCGTGGTGGCTCACGCCTCTAATCCCAGCACTCGGGAAGCAGAGGCAGGAGGATTGCTGTGATGTGAGTTTGAGGCTGAGCTCAGGGCCAGCCTAAACTGCAAAGCAAGACCCTCTCTCAAAAAAAAAAAAAAAAGTCCCCTTTTGCTTGAACATACTCACTCTGTCCTTCTTGGGATTTCCTAATGCACTTCTAAAAGTCTTCTTTCATAAGTGTCTTTACTTCCACTCCTGGGACTACCTCAGTGTTCTGGATTGATTTAAAATATTTACTTATCGTAGGTGGTCATTTTCACTTTGGGGAAGAACAGAAGTCACATATTGCAAGCTCCGGTACATAAGGTGGATGCAACACACCTTGGTGTTGTGATGAGCCTGTCTTTCCTTTCGATGACAGTAGCAGCACTCAATATATTTTTGATCACACCTGATAAAGACGCTCAGTAAAAGAAACTTGCAGAGTGCTTCAGTGAGGGCCAGAAATGATGGAACAAGTGTGTCTGAAGTGAAGGAAATATATTCAGTGATATTAATGATAATTACTGTAATACATATTTAAATGTAAACATTCTTTTTTATTGTATATAGATTGCAATGTAAGTAAATTTTTTTCTGGTCTGAAAGCATTATTCTCAGGTCTTTGAAAGTTTAGAGATTAAAATTTCCTCTTCTATTATAAGAAAAATCTTTTTGAAACTATGAAATCTTAATTTGCTTAACTTCGTATGCAGAGAAAGAACAAATTGTGGAAACTATTACATTTAATATTTAATTTGGAAGATATGCTGTAAGAGAAAGCCTACCTAGGATTTTAAAATAAAAGAAAGCTATTCTTCTGCCCTCAAGAAATAAAAATGATAACTGCTAGGAATAATTACATGTAAATAGTTGTGAAAACAAAAACATAAATTCATTAGTATAAATATGTATGTAATTAGCATAACCATAGAAAGACAATATTTACTGTTCTTAGTTGTCACAATGGCTGTAATTACTTTTAAAAATATATCAAATGATAGCTGAGATCCGTGCTCACTATCATATTCTCATGTCCTCGTGTGAGTAAGAACACCGAACACAGCATTACATGGAGGTCATATAGTCTATAAGTTACTGAATTTCAATTTGAACTCAATTCTTAGACCCTGTGCTTTTAATTATTTAGTTATATTACAGTATTTCAATGATGAATGTACTCATAATGCATACCTGAAATGTACAAATAAACTCAAAAAAGGAAAATAAAAATAAGAAAAAATCCATTGAGAAAGAAATTAGGAACATATTATATACAGTAGGACAACTAAGGAAGTGAAATAATTTTACAATAAAAACTATAGTACTCTGATCAAATAAATTGAAGAGAGCTCAGAAAATGGAAAAATAGCCACTGTTCCTGGATAGGCATAACCACTGTTGTCGAAATGACCATATTTCCCAAACTGATACATCTTAACACAACCCCAATCAAAATTCCAATAGCATTCTTCACAGAACTGGAAAACACCATCATAAAATTTGTATGTAATCATCAGAAACCCTTAGTAGTAAAAGCAATCATAGGTAACAAGAGCAAAGCAGGAGACTTTTGATGCTACTAATTGATTTTACCATACTGGAGCTGAAGTTCTCTCATAAACCTACTGTGATGAAAACAGCGTAATTATAGCACAAAAACAAACATAAAGATCAATGGAACAGAATAGAGAATGAAGAAACAAACCAAAGTACATCAAACTCTTTGATCATTGACAATTGCCAAAAGCACACACTGAAGGAAAGATAGCCCCTTAAAAACTGGCTCTCCATATGCAGAAAATTGAAGTTAGACCCTGTCCTTCACCATGCACTAAACTAAACCAAGATGAAGAACTAATTAGACTAAAATTAAACTAAATGTTAAACCAGTTAAACTAAATGTTAAACTCAAAAAGCAAAAACTCTTGGAAATGAAACACCCAATCAAAAAAATGGGCAAGAGAAATGAATAAATTCTTTACAAAAATAGTACAGAGAAGGAGGCCAATCAATACATGGAATTTTCAGCATTACTGCCTATTAGAGAAATGGGAATTAAAGACCACTATGATTCCATCTTTCTCAAGAAAGAATGACTATCCTTAAGAAATTAAATAATAACAAACCCTGGAGAGGATGTGCTAAAGCAGGAACTCTCCTACATTATTGATGGGAATGTTAACTAGCATAAGCACTATGCTAGTTTACTCTGCTAGTAATGTGGAGATTCCTCAGAAACACTGAAACTAGAAATCCCACTTTTCTAAGCCATTCCCCTTGTAGCTATCCTCCTCAAAGTAAGAGGATAATTCATAATTGTTAAGTCTTGGAAGTGGCTTATATGTCCATCATTAGATGAGTACATAAAGAAAATGTGGTATTTACATAGTACAGTTTACTTTGCCATAAAGGTGAGCTCAGGCTGTGGAGTTAGCCCAGTGACAAAACACCTGCCTTGCAAGCACAAGGCCTTGAGTTCAACTCCCCCTTACCAAAGAAGAAAAATAAGAGAGAGAGAGACAGAGAGAGAGAGAGAGAGAGAGAGAGAGAGAGAGAGAGAGAGAAAGAAGAGAGGAGAGAGGGAGAGAGAGAGAGACAGAGGGACCAAGAGAGGAAGAAGAATGAAGGAAGGAAAGAAGGAAGGAAGACAAAGCAAGAAAGAAAAGAAAGAAAAAAAGAGGAAGGAAGAAAGGAAGAAAATAAGTTATGTTTAGGTTAAAGGGTGTATCTTAAGACTACAATATTAAGTGAAATTCATCAGGAATGCAGGTCAGTTATGATATGTTTCCTTTTATTTAAAAAACACAAAGTAAAAATAAGGAGCAAAATTTAAAAAACAGATGGTAGGAAATAAAAGAAATCTTTCTCAAAGGAGAGTAAGGTCAAGAGATGGAGGAATGAGGAGTCAGGAGAGAGAAAGAGAGATTAAAAAATGAATTAAGTCATGTTATGCATGTACGAGCTCCACTCAAAGAACGTAAACATATTTTACCACACATATGTACATAAAACTAAAAATAAAATAAAAAGTTAGTAAGGCACACAGTTCAGAATTTGCTACAGACATGAAATAAATAAGACTGTAATATTAACATAAAATAGAAAGGCAGATATGACGGTAAAGTGGATTGTCAACTTGAATGTCTTCAGAGCCACCAGGGAGCAGGGAAGTGCAATTCTGGTGTTCTCGTGGGCCTTGTAGATGTATTCTCAGAGTTTGTGGGTGGTTGCTCACTCTGACCTCTCTGGTACCACTCCCCTGTTCTTCCAGACTACATAAAGTAAGTAGTGTTTCTCCACATCACCCTTCCACACCTTTCAGCCAGTTGACCATGAGCAGAATCCTCTGGGACTGAGATTCAATTAAATCTCTCCTGTAAAATGTGAGTGTTGTGCAGACACAGTGCACAGTCATTCCTAAGTAGTCCAAGCGAGGCTTGAAAGAACTGCTTGGGAGAAATACTACTCATAATGCAGGCTGGCCTTGAAGCTAGAACAAGGTCTTGGTGGTCCCATGAGTTATATTAATCCTTAGACTTAGGAAATGCTTGGGAAAACTTAGAGGAACATATTTTGGTTTGTGTCTGAAACTATGAGACCTTATAAAATAATATAGTTTGAGTGTGTAGCTAGTGAGACCAGACTACACCCTGTTCCTAGAACATCCTAATACTGAAAAGAGAGAAGAGGTATGGATAGCATACTTTGAGGAAAGAGTCCACAAAATCATCCTCACTTTTAATGACAAGTATATGTTCAGGGTTTCAAAAAAAAAAAAAACTCTATCAGAATTGATCATTCTGAAAATGTCTAAAAAACTAAAGACAGACTTAATGGAATGATTACTCAATAGCTAAGAGAGAATATTTCAAAAACTGAAGGTCAGACAGTTGCTTTTAATTTTAGAAAAGGTTTGCAGTTGTTTGATAAAGAAACCCCTGTGGCTGCTAACAGACTTGAAAAAGAAGTTTTAGTAGAGTAAATAGACTTAGTAATGTTTTAGATTCCAATATAGGGAGTGTAAAGTTTAGGGTTCTGATAAAAGAGAGACAGAGAAATTAGGTAGTAGCTAAAAGGTGAAGTGAAATAATGTAAGAGAACAGTTTTAAAATGGATCTCTGGTTGTCTTTATATCATGCCACAAAATACTGTGTAGATAAGAATGAGTGAGAGATGTGATGGGTATAGGAGAACAGAGCATGTGAGGCCAAGGACAAAAGCAGGGCTGGATTTCAGGTTGTTTTCTTTCTTTCTTTTTTTTCTTTTTTTTTTCTTTTTTTTTTTATGGTACAAGGGATCAAACTCAGGACCTTGCACTTTCCAGGCACGTGCCACACCACTGGGCTAAAGGCCCAGCAAGGTTTTCTTTTCCTAGTCCTTGTGAGTAGTGATGCAATGCTCATGAGAATATAGATGTTTTGTCAATATATGTATTTCAATTATTTTGGATATCAATAATGAGCAGTAAGACTGCTGGATCAAAGAAGGTACATTTTTAACTCTTTGAGAAATCTGCATATCATTTCCTGTACTAACTATATAAATTTATATTTTCACTAATAGTGTATAGGAGTTTCTTTTTCCCCACCTCTTCACTAATACTTGTTATATGTGTCTGTCTAATAATAACCATTCTTACTGGAATGAGGTGATATCTTATTTTAGATTTGTTTGTATATTTCTGATGACTAATAATATGGACAATTTTGTATGTTTTCTGCATCTTTTCTTTTGAGAATATCTGTGTAAATCTAAATCTATAGCGCACTTTAAAATCAAGTTACTTTTTGCTTATTTTTGCTACTAAGGTATATTTATTCTTTATGTACTCTCGATCTAAACCCCTTGACAGATGTGTAGTTGGAAAATGATTGTTCCTGTTCTGTAGATGGTCTTTTCGTTCTCTGTTCTTTTGCTGTGCAGAACCTTTTTGGTTTTTTTTTTAAACCCATATGCCTACACACACTAAGTTTTGGGGGTCTGTTCTAAAAAGTCTTCCCCTTTCCAATATCGTGAATCATCTTCCAAAGTTTCTTCTAGTAGTTCTGTGTATAAAATTTGTCTTTAGTCCATTTTGTATTGAATTTTTAACTAGTCAGAAGAGACTAGAAATCTCATTTCCTTATTATGTAGGTAAATGTTAAACATTTGCAGCATAATTTACTAAGAAGATACTCATTTCTCCACTGTATGTTCTTAGATTTTGTCACCAATAAGTTGGGCGAAGATGAGTAGGGTTATTTCTTGATACTCACTTCTGACCCATTGTTTTATGTGTCAGTTCTCATGCCAGCTCTGTTGATTTATTACTAAATCTTTGAAGTTTTGAATTCATGTAGTATGATAATTTCAGCTTTGGTCTTTTGACTCCAGAATACTTCAGCTATTCAGAATCCTATGTCAATCCATATGAATCTGAGGATTGCTATTCTAGTTCTGTGAAGAATGCCATTTGTATATGGATGAGGCTTTCATTAAATTTCTGAGTTGTTTCAAGAAATACAATCAATATTAATTCTTCCAGGCTATGAACTTGGAAAGGCAAAGAAATACTAGTACTAAATGATCTTACTCTTGGTGGCATCTTAAAAAGTTTATCTCATAGAGAATAATGTGGGTCTCCTAAAACCTATCAAGATCAGAGTGCAGGGAGGGATGAGGGAAGGCTGATCAGTAGGTGCCAGGTTACACTTATATAGGAGGAAGAGATTAACAGTAGATTTACTATAAATAGTAAGTATGTACTATACATTTCTAAAAGCTAGAGTAAGGGTTTTGAAGGGTTCATCCTAAACAAATGAAAACTATTAAAGCAGATAGAGGAGTAGATACATTTAACATAATGAAAACATTGCACAGTGTACACAGACACCAAAATATTACACAGTATCCCACTAATATGTATAATCTTTATGTTTATATCTACCAGTCAAAAATAAGTTTATAATAAAGAATAAATTAAAAATTAGTCAAGCTGGTACCATACTTAAATTTATGAGATTATATAGCAGTAGTAATTTCCTGTGACTCCAATTGAGATCAAAAACAGAAAAGATTTGGAGAAATTTATAAAATGTTTTCTGAGATTGGCTTCAAATCTGTACGTTGTAGTAGCAATGAGAGACAATAACTTGGGCACAAGCTGGATTGAGGAAAGTGGGCTAGGGGACCAAATGAGACAATTGTTTCAGTTGCTGCCATGTTGTTGCTATTGAGAATTAATTCCAGTCTTTCTCTGCATTGATACCTGAATGATTTGATTTTCATAGACGTTAGTACCATACATTATATCTTCTTAAGCTCACCTTCTCAGCATTGTTTTTTCTCACACTTATTTGCTAAGCCAGTATTCCCTACTCAAATTATTCTGATAAATAGCTGAAAGTCATAGTGGCTTCAAGCAGCACTTACACAGCAATAACTCCTTTCTAAAGTGCATCCGACCTTGCCAAGTTTCTACTTATGTCCTTTCATTTCCTTGATAACTCAAAACTACCCCAAATTTCTCAAAAATTTCTAATAAATTATTTGACTTTATAGTAAAAGCTACAGATACTTGATCCAGCATTCCTGTTTCACCCTTTGTAACCTGCTTCTGTACTTGTGTAGTAAGTAGTTGACCCCTATATGCTTGTTGCTTAAAATGTGAATCTTCTGGCACTAGAAAATACTAGAAAATCTTGGGAGACAAGGAAAAATTCATAGAACTGAAGGAGATACTAACTAGTAATTTTTTACTTTAGAGTTTAGAAAGCACAGCAATAACTATCTTTGAATGATCTGGGTTTAATTACTATAGTGTCTCTGTGTGTACAGTATTTTCATATATTTAAAAGTGAGCACATTATCAGCTCTCAGGAATAGATTCCCCCCTCCTTTTTTTTTTTTTTTTTTTAGTTAGACAATAGCATAACATTAAGAGAGCAAGCTATATCCATCAATATGTTTTGTAGGTCAGTTAGAAAATCAGTTGAGAATAAAGACTAAATGTCATTTCATGACTCTTAACAATATCTTAAAATATTGCTCTGAAATATGTTCTTTGCCAGAAGGATAAAACATTTTAAGACAAATATAT
>PVIR01014749.1:0-33231 GCA_004026965.1 Petromus typicus
GATAAGAGGGAAAGAGAGTCCACTCCCATTCACCTGGGTCCATCACAATAGTCCAAACTGATTACTGGCCCATATATTAGTAGGGTGATGACAGAAAATTAATCAAAGAAGACCACATTACTAAACTTTTAGACCCAATAGTTGTATCTCTATGCCACCGTGGTGGCACTGTGCTCATAAAAGCTATTAAATCAAAATCATTATTTGTTTATAAAACACTGAATAATGTATACAGTAACTGAACATCACATGCAAGCGTCTTCTTGCTTTTCTTAGTAGGAGGAAACTCAAACTTGAATAGGGAAGTACCTAGAGCACAACATGGTCTGAATAGAACCTGGTATAGACCCCAAGCCAGAGTCAAGAGCAGATACATTGAAATCCTGAACCAAAGACAGCAAGAAAATGAAGATATGGGGAATTGGGTATGTTCGGGGATTAAATGGGGGTCAGTAGTCATATGACACAGACAAGTGCAAAACCTTACTATTTATTGAACATACACAGAGGGGTAGAGGGCTCTGGAGGAAACATTTTATAGCTACTGCCTTATTTAGCTCTGCCAGCATCTCATTTCTGAAGTGGAGGCTAACAATACTAGAACTGAGTAGATGAATTTACTCTCAGTGGCATTTGCAACCTGTCTGTGTTTATTCCCAAGATCACAGTTTTTGCCACTGATAGTGGAGTATTTGCACAGCTAGACTACTTTTATATAAGTGTCCCATAAAATGGGTTGAAATTTCTTTTTCTGCATAAGAAAATGAAAAGTTGATTATCTTTAGGGTATATAAGATAGACCTGTGAGACTGGCTACTCTCACCACCTCCTGAGCTCTCAAGTTACACAGTTACTGAACTAGAAATTGATTCAGAATAGCTGGATTCTGTATGTTCCCTTCTAAGGGAACATACAAATTCCATATAAATGTGGGAATTCCACTAATTAACCAAAAACATGATGTAGATTGGGTTAGCTTTATTTTACAAGCAAGGAAAGATATGAATAGAGAGACTAAGAAATGTTTTCAATTGTAAAAAAAAAAAAAAAGGCACTTTTCAGAATCCCTGCTCCAATCAAAGTCAGTATGCTTTTCATGATAGATTACTAGTTTAGTGAACCCCTGAGAAATCAATTTCTGATGTCATGTTTCTTACTTTCTTCCTTCAGTTACTTTGAGCTTGTCCAGATAACTAGCTTTGGCAAAATGCAAAGGGTTAGTAAGCTGAGGTGTGGTCAATGTACGTGTAATGTATTTTGTTACTCAAGATGGCTAGATCTTGGATTCTTTTTCCTAGAACTCAGCTGTGTGGCAAGAGACCACATAGAGCCAAATCTGGCCCTAAGCTACTGGGCTCCATAAGACAGCCAGCATTATTTGGTCATGTGCATGAGCCACTCTGAAAGCAGATCTGCCACAGTCACAGTGCACTGTCTGATGTCATGAAAAACCTCCTTCAAGTTCCTAAATGTCCAGAAAATAAACAATTTTATTTTCAATGTTTAGATCTTTAAGCTTACAGTGGTTTGTGTCCCAGTAATACCAAATGTTTCTTACTTTTCTTTCTATACAGTGGATTGCTCTGAGTCATGGGTCAAAATAGCCAACTTTCTTGTTAATTGATAATGTGTTAGTCAAAATTCTCCAGAAGACAGAATAAATAAGATATAGAGGAGAGAAGAAGAAGAAGGGAAATGACAAAGAAAGGAGAAGAGAGGAAAAGAGAAGAGGAGAGGAGAGGAGAGCAGAGGAGAGGAGAGGAGAAGAGAGGGGAAGGAAGGGGAGGGGAGGGGAGGGGAGAACAGAAGAGAAGATGGTGTAATTCTTGGCCTGATACTGAAAACCAAGAACTCAAGGAGTAAGGGGCACTATGGTAAGTTCTAGGTTCCTAAGGATCAAGAGCATGGAGTCTTGAGGTTCAAGGGCAGAAAGAATAGTACGGAAGTGATTTTTTCTCTCCTTTCAGCTCCTAGCTGATTGGATTGTCACCACTCACATTGAAGACAAGTCTTTCCTACTCTTTCCACTAAGTCATATACCAAGAGACATGGAAACACCTTCACAGACACACTCAGCAGCCATGTTTTACCGGTACTCTAAGTACTCCTTCACTAGGCATTGTTGACCACCACAGATACCATGAACTCTTTATTTGTGCAACTATAGGAAAATATTGAAATTAATCAAAGGTTTGCTTTATATATACTAATTTATAGGAAAACAATACAATTCACTGGCAATAAAATATGTTCCTTATCTGTTTCTTCAGACCAATAATAGAAAGATATGTCAAAGGTACAAAAACCGAAGGAATTAGACAGACCTAGATTCCAATCCCCTCTCCATTTTGTGACTTAGGGTAAGTAGTTTAACCTGTCTGTTTATCTATTTTCACATGCCTAACCCATAAAAGTTGCTCATTCTCAGGTTGTAGAAAAAGCCAACACTGATGGTTTCATAGTTGTAGCTCCATATCTGGGGCATATTAGCTTTGGTCATTGCTGTGGTACAAAACATAATACTTATAATTTGACTTGCGCTTTTAGGAGATTTACTCCATGGTCAGCTGGCTCCAAGGCAGAAACATCATGGTGGATGTTACTGAACAAATATGCTTAGTTCATAGCAACCAGGTATGAACTACCCTGGCAGAACAGGGAAATAGCACCTGAGAGGAAGGACAAAGGGCCGGATGTAGTACCCACGTACATCCCCGGGGAGGTCCCAAGACACTCTAACTGACATAATCAAGCTTTACCACCACCATAAGGTAAGGCCATTTTGAACTGTTAACTACTATGTCCTGTAGTTTACTATCTTCGAAGATACGCTCTTCTAGGACGCATTCGTTGTCTCGGGTTTACAATTTGTACAACCAAACCAGGATGATGTGAATATGTCTCAAGGCCGCTATGACTATATTTTGTGACCAGGCTTGTATGGTTCATCCACTGGCAACAAAAGCAGTAGATGCTCAAAGAAAGAGCAGAAGGCGCCCCTTGCAGTGAGACATTTTGACTCCTTTTTTTGTCCACACCATGACCCCCCGGAACTTTAGAAGCAGGAAATATGAAAGCTAAGTTGATGTTTTAAGCTTCACTTAAAACACATTTTCTCTCAATTATTGCTGCCCTGTCAGTTCCATTCAGGCATGATCTGGCTCTCATGATATTCAAATTATTACCTTCTCATTCTCCCTGCAGTGCCGCTGATTGACGAAAACTAGGGGACTGAGAGCCTTGGAGGGGTCTGAGATCGCTGAAGAGGATAAAGATCCGGGAAGAGTCGAGGGGAGCATGTGCGGAACGCCCATGGGCGTCTCAGAGAAAAGCAGGAAATCACTGCTGATGGTACCACGCAAGTTCCTAATTCCCTGCGCAAACTGCCCCTCCGTGTTTAGACTGTTCATAAGAGGTGCAGCTCTCTTTCTCTTCACCGGGAAAATGTAGGAGGGAGATGGCTCAGAGAAGTAAAAATAATCAGTGCACAGCAGGAAATGCAGGGTAATGACTGACGTATGACAGCTCTGACGTGCCAGCCTCCCCTCCGTGATATTAACTCGCCTCCCGGGAGGGAAACTCTACTTACGATGCTCACAGGTCAGCGCACAAGAAAAGAAAGCAATGTGCATAATACTTTCTGCAAAGAGGGAATATGGCTTCAATGGCTTAGGCAGGCAAGAAGAAAGCAGGAAATAAAACATCAAATGTTGAAATGCTGATGACAACCTGAGGTGGGCTCGCAAAATGCAGCACATCTGGAGAGTTTATTCGAGACCATTAGCTTGTCTAACTGCTTCTTTCCCTTGTCTCCCTCACCATTTACTGACAGGTTCAAATCAAGGAAGCCCTAGCTTTCCTAGAACTCACCTAGGAACTTACCTCATTTGTCTGTAAAAGTGTTCATGGTTGTGTGCCGGGTTGAAGTGAGCTAGACATTGTACTGGGAAATGTGCTGAGATCCATACGGGATTTCTGAGCCCCCAGTGCATACGGGGCATGGTCACTGCTCCTCCCCATACAGAGGCCCAGGAGAATACTTTGTGCAGAATAATATAAAGCGTTAGTGATTTATCTTGACTGAGAAACAAAAAGAATAGCATAGCCATAGGTACTGAATTCAATAGCTTTAGCGAAAATGAATTCAATGAGGCATGAAACGTACTTGAAAGAAGAAGTTGTGTGGCCAGTTGTTGGACTATTCTCTCACCTTGAAAGAAAAAAGCTTAAAACTTGTAATTCTGCATAAAACAGAATGTGGAAGCCCTACCAACCCATATTTTATTGGTTTTTCATTGCAGTCCATTTAAATACAAATTAAACTCAAATTGATACACAGTTATTGAAGACCTACCATGTCCTGGGCCCCAGTATTGTCTCAATGAGTTTAACAGGGAAAATAAAACAACCCAGAGATAGGTGGTGCACTCTGAAGCTCAGCTTTCTCCCAGCCCCATATGTAAGTCTGGGAGAGGCAGATTAATACATGGCTGGACTGCAGTTCTGCTGGCGTTCTCCACACGTCACATGGCGGGAAAATGCCTTTGGTCCCTGTGGCCAGGAATACCAGGGAGTGGCTCAGCTCGGCCATAAACAAGTCTGTAGCCAAGGTGGCTTCAGTGTCATAGCACTCTCCTGCCCACCGTCTCTCCTGCTCTCCAAGACTCTGCCCAATGTCTTGAAATGTTTGCAGAATTTGAGATGTCATTGTGTCCCAATCCCTGTGGCCAAGTGGAAGAGCTAAAGGAGGCTGCTTCTGTTGGCATTTGGCCAGGACTTTGAGCAGGAGAGTTTATAGCCCAGTAGTTTCAAGAGATTACTAAAGCAACATTATCAGGTTTCCATTTTTGCATTTCACCGCCCTTTCCCATTCTAAGACCCAATGTAGATCCTCAAGGTCAAGATGAGATATACAAGGTGTTCAGAAACCACACTATGCTCCATCCACATCACCATTTCTCTTCAACAATCATGGTTTCACTCTGCAGCTGATTCTTTCAGGTCTATTTCCTGGTTTCTTTTAAATGTATTTTCCTTGTTGTTTCTCTGTCCTAGTCCTTGACCAAATGTGCTACTGACAAATTCCCCCACCAGCCAGAATATAGGATGGGCTAAGAAGTGAGCCAAATGCCTGGATAGGTTGAGGCCATCCTTAGAGATCTGATTCATGCATAGCTTATTTGAGTCCTGTGTAGTCTTGCACAGCAAAGCTTTCTCTAACACCCACTTCTCCATGATCCGTGCCCCTACCTGACCTCATTTCTCCAGGCTTGCCCACATTCCTCCTGCCTCCTACCCAGAGTCATGGAGACATCTGGCTGTGCTGTGTCCCATCTTACCTCCGGGCATTGTACCCACACCATGTCTTGATTGCATAGCTTCTTTCTCTGCCTTTTCTCATCATTCAGAACTCTCTCAAAATGTTTCTTCTTCTTTTTCTGTAAAGGATAACGGTGTTAATCAGGCAGAATTGTAAAAATACACAGAGAGATTTAGCCAGGCCCTCAGGTGAGAGGCCTCACCGTATTCCTCAAGTCTGCTTCCTGCTCCTGCCTTCATCATTATTGTGTCAACAGGGCCCGTGTGCGAGTCCATATAGCACTGAGCCCACTATAATCTAAATGCATTTTGATTTGTTTATCCTTTTAGTGTTGTAATTCCAAGTTACTGTTTTTACTGTCTACCCGGGCAGATCATTTGCTTGATAGTGGGCTGTCTGGGGGTCAACACATGTTTATATTTACATCAAACAAAGCAATAACAGTAACTATCACCTGGAACCATGAATGATACAAACTGAAAAAGACTGTCCTGCCCTTTTCTCCTCTGGGTACTGCACAAAAAAACATGCATGTTAAATGTGTATTCGAACCACTGATTTTTACTCATTTAGAAGGCATTATCCAAACTTGGGAGCTTATTTCTGATACCTTCAGCATAGCAGGGAAAACAAAGGGTAGTAGGTAGTTATCCACATTTCTGAGTTCTTTGTTCTTTGAGGTCTTTTAGAGACTGTGCAAGTCTCTCTTAGCAACTTTGTATAAATAAACTCAAAAGAGGAGACATGGTATGCTTAATCACAAGACACTTCATTGCAATCTCTTGGGAAAATGACCACAACTGGTGAACAAACAAATCAAAGCAGCCACAAAAATGGTAAGTCAAAACAAAATGAATAGCCAGCCTTTAACAGCATCTTCACAGAAACAACTTCCATTAAGCTGTACTTACACAGCTGTCCCTTGATATCCACAAAGGTTTGGTTCCAACAGCCCATGTACCTTCTCAACTCTGTGGATGTTCAAGTACCTTACAACCAGCGCATCCCTTCTGCCAGTCCTGTGGTCTGCAATAGGTAGGGCTCATGGTTACGGGTACTAATGGGCCTTGAAGGTTTCCTCTTTTCCCACTGGTGATCTGTGGTCCTGGGAAACTCATTCCTCCAAAGCACAGTTTAGAGAAGATGGTGTTATTTTTGGTATTATGGTTATGGGAAGTCAAATTCCACAACCTGATTTCTTCAGTACACTGGCATTCAGAGCTCTTAACAAATTTATTTTCACATAATTCTATGCAGTTTCCCTGTCTTACTCTGGTGCCATTTATAGTCCTTAAATTTACATTCCTCATAGTGGGTGATGTAATTTTGCTCAAGTCATAAAGAAGACTTTATATTATGTGTCTTTTAAAAGAGAAAAATAAAAGAAAGCAGATGCTCACTTTACTGTTGAACTTCAGTTGGAGTGAGGCAGTTTCTTTAATAAATGTACAAATCATATCTGTTACTCATAAAACAAATATATGGATTTTTACCTCATGCAGCACATAGCTTCTTGTATCTTCATAAAGAAACAGTTACACACAAAAATTACTTTATTTTTTGACTTATGTTTTCCTGTTCTGGGGATTGAACCCAGGACTTTCCACTTGCTAGCCTAGTGCTTTACCTGTAAATTATATCCTCATGCCTAATTTTTAATTTTTTATGGTGGAAAATTTTAAACACATAATAAGAAGACATACTAATACAATAACTTTGCTAATTTCAACAGTGATCAACTTCTAATCAGGCTAATTTCATCCTTACCCTACCACTTTCCCCTTCACACATACTATTCCAAAGCAAATGTGAAATATAGCATTTTATCTTAGTTACTTTCTCATTGCTAGGACAAAATACCCAACACCCACAGGTTGGAGGAGGAAAGCGTTATTTCAGCTCACAGTTTACAGAGGACTAAGTCCATATGCATCTGGCCCTAGGACAGGATTCCATGGCAGAGGAGCAGCGCAGAGGAGAAACACTAGTTTCTCCATGGTGTGGCAGGCGGAAGGCAGCTAACAGTAAACCGCGGCAGCCTGCTCTCTAGCTTTCCCTTTTGTTCCATTTAGGCTAAAAATCCCAATAGTCATACCCAGAATCATGTTAATTCCAATAAGTAGACTATCACAAACTCTTAATCAATATTCATCTTAGATCTAGTCACTTCCAAAAGGTCTAGTCTATGAACACGTGAGTACTGGGGGGGCGGGGTAATCTAGATATAAGCCATAATATATTTCATTTATACTTCAATATGTCTAAATGATAAATTATTATACATTAAAACTCATGTTTTTAGTTCACTATGTTTTTAAAAATTCTCTTTCTGTGAAATAAAGAGAACTGATCTAAATAATTTGATTTAATTTGTTTACTTCCTGTCAATGACATAGGCAATCTATTTCTATTTTAATTGATGTTTCTATTATATATAACTAGAGATCACTAGATATTTTCTGTTGTTTTTAATAATAATTATATAACAAATTAAATTCTAAGCCTTTGCACTTCTTGGAGACATCTCCTCTCCAGACTTTAGAACACAATTGGCCCTTTCATCTCATTTGACTAGGAAGGTTAAGACAAATAATCAATTTTTAATTGGTAGAACTTTTTTTTGTATATCTTAAAGATGAGAGTAATAATTTTCAAGACCTTTATTTTCAGAGGTGAAACTAGAAATAGATGGACATTTTTATACATGTGTGTTTGGGCAAGTTCTTTTGCAGAGTTCTTGAAAATTGTGCACTCCCACTATCTATGAGTGAAACTTCCCATTTTATTACTCTCCCTGCCTACTCACCAACAATTGCTATTTCCCCAAACAGTTAGATGAAAAATGCTTTAACTGATGGCAAATTCACTAAATAGAATTCCTGTGGCAGAAGCTTCCTGTTTAAAACTTCTGAGCATTTTTCTAGTGTTTAACCTACATTTACTTATTTGTAGTTTTTTTGTGTATTTTACATATTGATCTTTTTCAGTCATTATCACCTTCTTTTTCTCTCTCTCCTTATCTGTCTAACATTTCTCGTTCGTGGAGATTATGTATGGATATGTAGTTAAAGTTCCAGTAGTTTTCTTTGTGGTGTGAACATTTTGAGTCTTTTAAAAGCTTTCTCTAGCTTAGATTGTAATAGTTTCCTCAAATATTTTTAAAATTTTTATAATTAATATATTTAAATAATTATAGGTATTTAATTATTTTTTATAAACTATATGCACATTTTTTGCTCTAAACCATTCAATATCATGTGTTGGTATGACATTCAGAATTTTTATGGTTAGCATGGGATTATATATTCTCACTAAGTAAAATTCCTTAGAAAAAGGAATGGTTGGCCCAGAAGAGGATATAATGATGGTAAGTAAGGTCATTAAAAACATTAGATTTTTACTCTAAATTTTGAACAATGGAGCAGCATGGTCTGAGGTGGGATACGGGAGGAAAATTCAAGCTAGTGGGTGAAGGCAACACAAGGTGAGGAAGAAAAGGAGGCAGGGAGACCACAAAGTATTCTGAAGTGTAATGCAGATCTGAATCAGGTGTAGGAAGTGAGAAATGGTCAGACTTAAAGGAGGTAAACTTTTGCTCAATTTTTTGCTCAGTTATTCTTGCTCAGTTATCGTGCCAAGTTTTGTGTGATATTTGTCCAAGAAGTTTTCATTGCCTTGTGTTCAATCTTTCTTTAAGAGCATCATTTAAATATATTTGTAAAATAATATATAGATAGAATTTTTAAATGTCCAATCATGTACTCTACCTTTTGTTATTTTAGTTTGGTATGTTGTATTATTCATTGGGTATATTTATTATATACACATAAAATGTATTAGATCTGTCTTGTGTGACTGATTATTTATCAATGTAATTGAGTTTATTAACTATATATCAATGCAGGATATCAAGATTGACAGCTGGTAAAAGATGATTTCTAGGGGTGTGTAGAGATATTTCCAAAGATAGTAGCATCTGAATCAGTAGACTAAGGAGAGAACACTGACCTCCCCTGACACAGATATATGTCATTCAGTCTCTTGAGGTTCTGGGCTGAGCAAAGAGGTGAAGGGTGGGTGGATTCTCTTCCTGTAAGCTGGGTATCCATCTTCTCCTGGCCTCAGAGCTCAGATTTCCTGCTTCTTAGGTCCTTCAGGTTCTGAGACTTCCCCATCACATGTTGTAGTCCTTGGGCTCTCATCTGGGGTTATACTGTTTGCTCCATTGGATTCAAGACTTTGGACTCAACCTAAATTACACATTTCCTTATGTTCTTGCTTAATAATAGTGAATTTTGGGGTTTCGTGGCCTCTGTAATCATGCCATTGGAGTCAGTTATTATAGTAATCTCTCTGTTTCTCTCCCTCCATCTCTCTCTGTCTCTGTCTCTGTGTCTCTGTCTCTATCTCTGTCTCTGTCTCTCTCTCCCTCTCTCTCTCTCTCTCTCCCCATCTCTCCTTCTCTAATGCATGCACACATTGTGCATGTGTGTAGACCCTATTTAGTTCCATTTCTCTGAAGAACATTAATGAACATTGTATATTTATTTTATATCCATCTGTTTAGATTTCTTTCAGTCATTTATGTTTTCTACTTAACATGCTTTTTTTCTTTTCTGTTGTTAGTTTGAAGTTTCATCAGAAGCATTTGTAAGTTTGAATATCGTTTGTAGCTAGTAGAAAGTTTGCTCATATTATGTCTCCTTCCATCACCAATTTTCCTGGGGGTTCAACGCTTCCTTGACATTTTTTTCTGCTTGCATAAACTCTACCTGTCACTCCCCAACATCTCCTTACAAACTCTCACATGCTTCCCCAAAGGTTCTCCAAGCCCAGTGCAGTCTTCAGAGCGACTCTGAGTGCTGTTGGTTTTTCAGAGAAACTCTGCTGGAGCCCCATGCTCTCACCAGGCTCCTGCTTTCATCTCTCCTCAGAGGTCTGTTTCAAATTTCCCTTTCTCTAGGTCCTGGAGTATCCTCCCCAATGACCCACTCATTCTTTAATACTATCATCTTCTGTATCATGAAGCAAATTTTTAGAGATCCCAGATATGTCTATTCTGTATCGTTTTATACTTTTGTCTAATATAAACTTCTGCTGTAACACGATGCTTCTTCTGAGGTTTTAAGGGACTGATCCACCACATTCTACCTTTGAGAATTCCTCCTGAACAATTATTTACCAAACTGAGTCTTCAATGGTTGTATGAAGTGTGGAGTTTTTAGGATTCTTCTGTTTTCCTTTGAGGTTTAATAACTTTGGATAAGTTCTTTAGGGAGTCTGTGTGTGTTTGTGTTAAGTATATAGCTGTTTCTCCTTATTCTGAATATGCACAAGGACATTACAAACTGGAAAATCTGTCTTTTCATTCTGGGAAATTTTTCTGTTTTTTAAAAAAATATTTTCATTTTATATGTCCTCTCCTTCTAGAAATAAGTCTGATTATTGACATTTAAAATATTCCCCTACTTCTCGCCTGCTGTGAAATCATTGCCTTCTTTTGTACTTACAAGTTCTCTATTTTGTCTTCAAATATTCTACTGAATCTATAATTATAGATTAAATTTTAATATAAATGTCATAGGTTAGATGATTTGTATTTTCATAAAGTCTTTATTATTTGCTGAGAACTTATTAAAATTATTTTGTTAGTTCACAGAAGCTATATATCTTCTACATCTTTGGAAATATCGTAGGTGAGTTTATGTTTAAATTTTTCCACAGGATATATTAGGTTGTTTTTCTTTTGTTATTATATCTTTTTTTCCTTTTATCTTTTAACTTCAAAGATGTATAAAAATAATAAATGGTTCATTCTTCATCTTTAAATAAAAAAGAAACTTGGAAATGTCAAGTGTAAGCAGTGTGGACGGTAGGATCTGTCCACTGGTATATTTTACTGGAGGGGACACTGAGCAGGAATCTGGAACATCTTTGAGAAGTTGTCCTAATATTAATATCTTTAAGTCTTTTCTCTTGGGCTATTCCATTCTGTTAAATTTTAATCCATCGGCAAC
This sequence comes from Petromus typicus, assembly GCA_004026965.1. Lineage (NCBI taxonomy): Eukaryota > Metazoa > Chordata > Mammalia > Rodentia > Petromuridae > Petromus > Petromus typicus. The sequence goes on from PVIR01014749.1 coordinate 11,338, forward strand.
TTCCCTGAGGATTTTCAGACTTGCTGTGTCAGTAGCCCCGTTTGTTTTGACTGGCATTACCTTTGTCCTCACCTCTGCCTGCCACCCTGAAATTGAAAACCAAGAAGAAGAAAATAGCCTTCACCTTTTGCAGGACTGAGCACAAGAAAAGGGAGAGAGATGCCTGAGTGGCAGGGCTTTCTTACAAACCTTCGCTCTTGTTTTAAGACCACTCCTCTCTCTCCACCCTGGGGAACTCCGTGTTTATGATTCCCGGCCTTCAGCCTTTGGTGTCATGAATTAGTTCTCTGCTTTCTGAAATTGCTTTTCAGTACTTCATTTTCTTTATCTGTCCTCATAATTCACATTCCTTTGTCCTTTCAGCTTGTTTTTTTGGCACAAAATAGAAATGGATCATGGTTATATTTATTATCTTCCATCAGAAACCTATTTGATAAATTCTCAAAATTATGTACGATTTCATTCCCTTATTCTTTTTCATATCTCCTTGGATGTCGTACACAACATTCATTTCTGTATCGCTAAACACACTTATTTCTAAATTGACTTTCATATTACCATATAAAATGACTTGGATCTTATTCACTGACTTTCACAATACATTTCATTTCTGCCTTGTTTTCCGCTGCACCTTCTGACTTCAGAGATGATCCGAGATGTGCACTGTCTTGGCTCATGTCTAGATGTCCCTCCAAGGCCTCATGCAGTCTTTTTCAAAGGTCGCTAAATCTGAGAGGCGCGATGCCAGGGTTGAGGATGTGTGATTACTATGTAGACCGCTGTGAGTGATTGCTCTGGTACCACCCTAGTCCCGGTAGTCTGAATAAGATAGAAGGAACAGAGAGACAGTGTTTAGGTCTCTTGTTTTTTCCTGTCCTCTGCTGCCACGAAGTATTTCCCCCTGCTGCCTTTGCCACCTTGTGGCACTGTGTTGTTTCTCATGTGCAATGCCTACTTGCCACCCTACCTGGGAGCCTGCTCATTCTGGACTGAAACCTCTGCACATCAAAAGCCAAATAAACCTCCCCACCTTTAACTTTGAGGGTTGAATATTTTGTCTCAGCAACAAGAACTGTAGAAACACATGCACTGCTTTTCATAAGCAAGTGTTTTGCAGTCTACAGATAAAAGGAGAAATGTCTACTTCACCTTATGAAGAGTTACTGCATTGAATTGTAATTAGATTATTAAGAGAAAAAAGAGAAGTTTAACATCCAAGGTAGTGGGGAAAATCACAGGAGTAGGATTCCCCAATATCAGTGAGGTCCAGATGCATTATCTCTTATTTTTTGGGAGAGAAACATTGGAATATGAACATTTCAAGGGGGTTGGAAATGATCATTAAGATCTGAGACAAAAATGAACCACAAAATTATTCTCTTTGTAATATGACTAAGCCACATCTGTTACCTTGCAACAGATATTTGCATCAGTTTGCATCATCCAGTGCAGCTACGTCCTTTTGTCATCTTTTCTACAACAGGTAATGAGATTTCAGGCAGGAAATAGCAACAGTGTCCTCACTGGCTTGTCCAGGCTTGGAGTGAATCAGTTCACATCAGCCCCCTTTGGTGCATCTATGGGAGAAACAGAATCAAGATGGGGCACCTGGAAGGAGTGATAACTTTCTGGGCTCCACCACTGATTACTTTCAAACTTGGCTTCTTGGTCCCTCTGTGTTTGTAAACCAGGTTTCTGGCTATGAGTTTGCTCAACATTGTTGATATTCCAGCCAACTGCAGTCCACCTCAGTCAAGGCCCCATGGCTTCATGGGAGGACACATACTTGTTTGGAAAAATAGCAATACTGTGAAGTGGACAGTGTTTCTCTGATTTTGAAATTTATATAGTTCTCAGTGTCCTCAACATTCCTCCAGCACAAAGCCAGGACTTTTAAGCCTCCAAAAGCAAACACGAGGGATATAATACATTCTTCCTAGTCACTCTGTCCTTTTTAGTAAGTAATTGCAGCTTACTGCTTACGCTCAGAGTTTGCTCCTCTTGGGACAACTGAATGCTACTTCCCAGACTTCCGAACTCAGATCCACATTGCTGTGTGTGTGTAAATGTAAGTAAAGTCACATGAATGAACTGTCCTATAGCACTTTGTCACATTTATGCAGAAATGACGTCTAAGCTTGAGTGCTGAGCCCCTCTCAGGTTTCAGACATAGGAGGGAGGAAAGTGCTTCACTTTAGGGTCAAAGTGACACAGTGGCACAAGATGAGTACAAGAGAAATGACATGTCCATGCTCACAGAAGTTTCCCTAACGGAATGTTCGTTATGAAATCTCACTCAGACAGCCTTTTCTTCAATTTTTAAAGGCAGCTTTTTTGAATCTGGCATCTCTCACTAGATAGGCATTAAGGGATTCATGTAAATCTTGAAGTTTTATGCAAAACTATGTGTGTGCAGGGTTTGTTTTAGGTGAAACAATCCATAGTGCTTATCTTTTGTATAAACAAATAATCCTACTGGTGGGATATGCTTAGGCTTTTTGGCTTTTGTATGCTCTGGTTTCTCAAACTTTATTGTCAAGACAGTTATCAAGAATGGGAACAAGATCCATATCTCTTTACCCCAAGACAATATCTAAAGTATTCATTGCTTGATGCACATGACAAAGAGAGGGGGAAGGCTAGAGAATAGCATGGCCTCAAAGGGGGAATGCTGCTAAGAGAGTAGCTGACAGGGGAAGCTTGGTGATTGGAATTCCAATCAAGTTGGGATTCCTAATCAAAGAATTTCATAGTACATCCCCGGCCTAACAAAAAAAAAAAAGAAGCAAAAAAAATATTTCTTTTTAAGTCTGTAACAAAACGCTTTTCAAATATATTACTGACAGTCAAACAATGGCAAAGCTTCCATGCTTGTATTTAACAGAAGTAACGGAGAGCTGCACAGGTCTAAACCATGACACCAACCAAGTTTCACACATGGCCTTTACTATTCACCCATTTAAAATGATGGGGGTAATATTTGATCACAATTTTGAGATTAACATCCCAGCAGGCCTCAACGGAGCCTCCAATGTAATCCCATCTCCATTATGCATGGTGGAAAGACACATGCCTCCTTTGTGTCTCAAAATAAGAACCAGGCTCCTTGGACGGATGAAGCAAGACAGTAATTATGGGCGCACCAATTGCTTCCACAGCTTGCAAGAGAAGTCTCTGGTATCCAGACAGGCTGCACTGCCTTCACCATTTCTCAGTCTGTTTGATCTCACAGCCTTATCCCCCTCACTTCCAGGAGACTTTACAGTTAGAAGGGAAGGGACAACCAACTAGGTAAGCCGCCAACAGCAGCAGGTCAGAGAGGTTTTTTTGAGGAGCTGCATCGCTGCTGCTTCAGCATAATTTCCTCCCTGCCAGTCCAGTGCAATCATAGTAGAAACAGACGAAGTGACACGCACAGTGCTAAGTGGATTCAGTCCCTGATGCCTTTTCAAATATTTCTACCAGATTTGCAATACAGCATTTGTTGCCAGTCATTGTGGGTCACTGGGGAGGACACGGAAGGGAGGAAATAAATCATATGCTCATTCTTTACCATTAGATGGAGGAAGAAATGTATGGCAGGAGAGGTCAAGGAAATATACTTAAAAAGAAGTAAATTTCCTAGTAAGTGGACTATGTCTGTTGAAAACTTACAGACGGGCTTATCTGTACAGATTTCCAGATTTTTCTCCCCCACAGAATATTCTGCCATTTCTCTAATATGCTTATTTCCTATGGTCAATTAGTAAAGCAGACGTTTGTCCCTGAGAAGAAGTCAGAATTCAGAGCAAAGAAAGCCCAGCACTGCCTGCAACTACCTGGAGCTTTGGAAACACACCCTGAACTACTCAGGAAAGTGCGAGTCATTGTTCCCTTCTCACAGGCTCTGCAAAAGGCTGTGTGTTGCTCCAGCATTATAAATTATCTTTCCAGTAAGAGCCTTCATGGTGGGGTGTGAGTCCAGGGTGAAGGGCTGGCCACAGACACATTTTGAAAGAGGTGAAGATTGTTTCTGGGCCAGGCTCTGGTTTCTGCAGAGCCTCTGACCTTCGAGTTGGGTTCCAGACCTATGTTTTCTAGTACTTCGCGGTCAGCCTCTCCTCCTCCTCTACACTCTTCTCTAGCTCTACCAGGGGCCAGCTCTGAAATTAGGGATGTACATTTCCCAGGATGTGCATCCCTGTGCTTAAAATCTCATACTCTGTCTAGCTTCTGTTGCCTCAATTAATTGCTCACTGAATCTATGATCTCAGGATGACCCTAAGGTTACTATGAGCCTCATTTCTTAGCTGTAAAGTGGAAACCATAATGGTTATACTTTTGAAAGCTATTTTGCAAACTAAGCACACTAGGGTGTGATGCAAGAAATGCTAATGTCTGAACAATATTGAACAGTTGTACTGTTATTAATACTGTTATTGTTGAAATAGCACTTAACCCAAATAAATTTTGCTTTATGGTAGGTCTGTATGAATCATTCAGAAAAATAGGGACTAGGAAGAATTTTCTGTCATAGGCTTATTTACCTATTTATCTGTCATCATCTGCCAATCACATGTCAGTAATGGGTGTATGAGGAGATAATGGGTAAACTCTTACACTGTGAATATCTCAGAATTTCTGGGTATGAGTGTCATGCACAGTAATAAAGGCAATATGAACCATTGGTGTATATTTTTAGCGACTTTAATGACAGCTAGTTATCAAATTCTTTTATTTGATATTAAATTAATATTTGAAGTTCAGGCAATATTTAAGCACCAAGTACTAGGGACTGGATTAGATGTTGAAGTGTTGGGAAATATCTTTGAGATATTTCTAGCTGTTCGGAGGCAACTTTGTTGGATTCTGTTTAGTGAATACACATTCCCTGTGTATCGGCATGCAGAAGTATGACCTGCCCCACCTACCCCTGCACAGCCTTTTAACCTTACATCTAGATGACTTGTTCCAGCTTATATCTGCTGTGCGTGCTCTGTGACCCCAGCTTGGGGTCCTTCCAACCCAGCAGCTGGGCTCCAGCGGCTTTTCTCTCTACAGAGAGCTCTGGCAGTGCAGATCCCTCTACTTTTACCTTTCTCTTATTTAATAAATTGTACTTTTCTTTTTTCAGAGCTCAGATTTCTGAGACAAATAATATCCACTAACCTTTTTAACACTAATGTTTATTAAATATTTCCTATCATATTGACTATGATGTATGTGGAAATTTGGGAAGTGTAGAAGAGAGCACATTCTCTCAATCACCATGAAAGTCTCTGCTAGCCTACACTTTTATCTTTTTTAATCTTTCTTCCTGCCCATGGGACCCAGGACATTTATTCCACATGATGGCACTCCCCTGTGTCTTGTGTCCTTGTAAGCCACAGCAGTGCATCATGGGACTGTGTGAGGAATAAGTGACTTATATAAAATACGTAGGAAAAGCACTACAGACTCTGTTAGGAATCCTCTTTGGATGAAAGACTTATGTGTCCAGCATCCTGGATATGCACAAAACAGCCAGTGTAATGTCTTTATAGAGTAACAGTCTTTACAGATGCAATAGAGGGTCTAATGTGAACTATTTCTTTCTTGTTCAGTACCAGGGGAGGAAATCAGGGCCTTCAAATGGAGCCATAAGCTTGGATTGTTTTTTTGATTTTGGTTTTTGTTTTTTTAAAGATAGGGTCTCACTAAGTCACTAACTCTTCCAAGCTAGGCTCAAGTTTTCAATTTTCCTAATTAAGCTTGTCTCTAATAATCCAGTACAATTATGGCAATATTATACAAAGTGTAATCATTGAATATTAGCTTGAGAAAGAGTACCATGAAAAAATAAATACATGCATTTATGTATTTGTTGTTGTTCTTGATTTTAGGCTAATGTTTCACACTTGAATCAATTGTTCATGTAGATTTTCTGTCTTGTTTATTGTTTAATGTTCAGCCTTCCAAAGAGATTCAAGTTTTAAATAGCTTATCAGTAAACATCTATGAAATGAATGAATCATTACATATATTTGAAGATATTATGTGTTGTGTCTCTCTTTTGGTGATGCATCACCCATATTGGCATACTAATGACAATAAAAATCTTGTGCTTTCAAATTTTATTTGCCTCCACTGCCCATAATTCTTTGAAGTGACACTTTATTAGAATTATTGTATTAAAATTAGATCTACTTAAGTGAGATTTTCATTTCTCTCTCTCTGACCTGAAGTTTTCTTGTAGCACAAAGATTAGGATAAGGTGTCATCTTCAGGTTCATCTTCCTCACTCTGTTGTCATCTAGATTTCACATGAGTTCAGACACTGATGAGAGGAGGCAGGGAGACAGGCATTCTTACCTTCTGGCTCAGGTGGTCTCCAATAGCAACAACATCCCCTTCACTGCTGCCTCTCCTGTTGCACAGACCACAGGGTAATCAGTTCTTTGGGATAAACTCTTCCTACGACATGGTGCTGCCAGGTGCTTCCTACATCCCTTGGGATGATGGTGACCTCCTCATGTTGCTAATTCTCAAGTGTCTTCTTTGCTGGCTATTTGGCATCTGAGATCCTTCATATATCCATAGCCAACTGCATCAAATGCTCTCTGTTTTGATGTTTAGTGTTGCTTACACATCCTTTTCATAAGTCAAGTGATATGGCTCACAACTACAAATAACAGAAAGAATAGTGTTGCCTTTTTAAACTGTAAAATTCCATAGCTTGACTAAAAGATAGTCTTCCATTTAAAAAAAAAAATTCAGACACCTTCAAATGTAGTCCAAAGGTCATCCCCTTCAGAATTCTCAATAAAGTTGATTTAAGATGCCTATTTCTGAACTCATTTTGAACTTACTAACTCGGGATCTCTGGGGATGTGGCTAGAGAATCTGCTATTACAAGCAACTCCTTATGACATTTTTTAAAAAATAAGAAATAAAACTTAAAATCGATGGTCTATAATCTTTGATCTTCTTGGGAATGTTTGAAGAAAGATGACACAATGTTGCTATTAAGGCATCCTGAAGAGTTTTTATGTACTCTATTTCAGGAGATATAACCTGTCAAATCAAAAAATTTGGGAGAGCCTGGTGAATTTTTCAAGTGTCATTTTTTTATGAAGCTCTCAGAAGAAAACTGAATCATAAGCAATAGAAAGTAGGTTGAATATAGTACTAAGAACTTTACAATCCATGAAATAATGTGTATATAAAATACAAAACTACAGGCAAACAAACTTTTATGCCTTCATTGCTAGACCAGTGATTGCCAAATGTGATTTTTATTATGCTCTGAGGAAAATTAACTTCAATGAGGGCAGCAAATAGTCTGAGTACATTTCCAATAAAAATAAATTTGAAAACCTTACTTAAACTATGTACTGCCCAACACTTTCAGGAGCAACGACACAGAACATTTTAATTATAAAATACAATCATAGCCTTTTCTTAGCCTACGATTCTGTAAGAAGTGATGCTTGCAGAAAACACGTGGGTGCAAGTGGTTTATTGTCAGAAGCGAAGTCAGAGGAAAAGGAGGGAGGCAGGAAAATGAAAAGGGGGCGGGGGTGCTAACAATGGGATTGTAACTAGAGGCAGCTAGAGCTGGGTGCTAGGAGACATGAGGTAAGCACGACAAACCCAACCTTTTGCTAGGTAGGATGGAACGTGAAGCCAGCTGTGCATTCCCTTCATGGATTACGGTTACACAATGATCACTGATCCCTCAAGCTTATAGGTGTGCATATATGTTAGAATGGGTGAATCGGTCCTAATAGCCCATCTAGACAGTGGCTGCAAAGTATCTTGGGTGTGAAACTGTGAACTACATGATGGAGCCAGGAGAAGCTCCTAAGAAAGGTACTAAGAAATTATACCTATACATAGCTGGTTGCTGTATTAATCTGCACAGGTGGACAGAAAGGATGTATATCCCAAGAGGAGTCTGACACCTTCTCTCTCTCTGACCTGTAGTAATTAACAGAACTGATTTCTCTGGCTCAACAGCATAGGTTTTTTTCTAAGTACATGTATAATAAATATTTTATCTCCAGAGATGGTTTTTATATTTTCAGGCTGGTTTCTGTTTATGCCCCATCTCTTCTCTCCGTGGTCTGATGAGAAACATTTGTCCTTTTCCTCGTTAACAGGCAGAACTTGGAAAGCACCCATGAAGTAAAAGCAGGTTAAAATAAATTCCCTGTGACATAAAATTAACCATCGTATCTAGGCCTTGAAATTGTTTATTTGGTAGCTGGAGAGAGTCTTCTTGGACACTGAGCAGATTATAGACCTGCCACCAAAATGACTTCTAAGCATAGGTTGCTTTTAAATCACGCTGGAGGTAATGTAAGCTATGGGGAGCTGGAGCCATTTGAAAAAGTGTAAAATGTCCCCTCCTGCTTCCCTAGCACAAGCACAACAGGTCATGTTTCTCTCTTTCTTATTCTGTTTTCTTCTCTGGATGGTTCAACACCGTCCATGTTCTTCTCTGACCTCTCGATTTTGCATGACTCATCACATTATTTTCCATTAGTTCTTTCTTAAAATGTAAAAACCATAGATTTGCTAAATTTTCATATTTCTTCTATCAATCCATTTTTACTAAATTACTTCTAACCATCAGTTTCTCCAAAGGCTACTGAAGCTATCAATGCCAATATTGGTGAGAATATAGATATTACAATTTGATAGTCCTGAGCTTTAATTTTGTCTTGATCACTTATGAACTGAGTCTGATAAAGCTTTCTGTTCTTTTGTGTAAGATAAAAACAGTGTTAAAGTTCTACAGGATTACTGTGAAATTTCAAGGAGGCAACATATAGAAGAATTTACCATTGTGCCTGAATTATAATAAAAATTTGATAAATGATTATCATAGTCAGATTTTGTGTGGTCCATAATTTACTATTTCTCACCTGCATCCTCAAATGTTATCTATGAATGTAACAATAAATGTAAAGACAGGATTACCGGTAGCCCCAGAACTTGAAGTCTGTCTTCCTAGTCAGATTTGAACTGATGCTTGTTAATCAATAGTGTAACAAACTAGGTGTGTAGAATTTTACAAATACGAACAAAATCTGAGCAAATCCTGTTTAATAACAACTTTCAATAACAAAACAAAATTCTAAAAATAAGCATTGAAACAAGACCTCTAAGCTGGATGGAGCGGGGAAAGAGAAATGAAAAGCTGGTTTCCTTTGACTGAGACTTTTACAGCAGTTCCTCTTTGATGAATTTCTCAAAGTAGAAAATAGCAATAGGTTTTTCTGTTGCTCATGTAAGAAGCATGCAAGTCTTGTGTGTGTAAAATGAGGACATGATCATCAGCTCCTTTCTGTACTATTCACTATTCTGTCCATCCCAGAGTCTAATCAATACTTCACAATACAAGAATATTGCATACTAGCCAGGTGATTCACATAAGCTACATGAATACACAAAGAATAAGAAAGCAGGGTTTTGGAGTGTACTTCAGAGCTATAGGTTTTGCATACCATGTGGGAGGCCCTGAGTTCAATCCCAGCACTGAAAAAAAAAAAAAAAAAAGAAAGTTGTTTTTGAGATTTAAATTATTAACCTTACTTAGCTGTATGAATTACATTATGTAGGCAAAACATATCTTTAAAAAGATAGAGCTTGGGAACTCATCAGACACTTCTTCAGTTATCTTGGTTGTGATATCAGAAAGTGACAGTGATATCTGGACTGGCCCATCAATGACCTTTGACCTTCTTTTGGAGAGAAACTAAAAGAGCACAAAAGGATGGCCAGGTTAAATCTTAGGAAAGGGAAGTAAGGGGGCCAGACCCTCGTGTGGTTTTGCTAGAGACTTATGAGAAAGAAAACCTTTGGCCATGACAAGCAAGCGATCTGTCACTAAAAAGGAGTTTTCTGTCGAGGAACAAGACTAACATGATCTTCAAGGGTACACAGTAGTACCCCTGGAATTCTCAGAGAGTACTGGACATTAGCTTGCTTATTTGGCACTGGCCATCAGGATTGGGAAGGAGCCTCTTGTTTGTCCTACATATGCACGGCCTTGTTTTGATCCCAGTGCAGAGACAGAGAGAGAAAGAGAGATTGGGGGGAGGGGCGATGCTTGTTGATGGAATTAAATGATTTTCTCAAGGTAGTAAAGGAGATGTATTATATTTGCAAGGAACATTCACCCCTCAGACCTACTCGAGGCTGGACCCATCTTATCTTTCCACTAACATAGTAAGTACTTTCCAGCCCAACTGCCCATGCTCCTATTCTCTCTTCAGGAGCTCATGGCCCTCTGTGAGTTTCTCTATAGCAATTTCCATGTCTGCTGGGAACCTACTGTTTGTCTATGTATTTAGTTATCAGTATATATTGTGTATCTCAGCATAATAGTATAAGATTTGCACAAAACCATGGCTCTGCTGTTTGTCTGAGCCCATCTCCTCAGTGTCCAGAATCAGACATGGCTTTTGAGTAAATGAATTAGTGAATGAATGAATGCATTTTTGAGCTAGATTTGACGTTACATTTCCCCATAACTTCTCTCCAAGCCTGATATGGCATTTTTCCACAAGTGAGCTGTTTGTTATTCATTATGAGAAAATCCATCTCATTTTTTTCTCCATCTAACCCATCTGAGTGTCCGAAACGACAGCCACCAGCCAAGTGGGTTTTGGACACTTAAATTGTAGCTCATCTCAACCAAGATATATTTACAGTGTGAAATACACATTAGGTTTTGAAAACTGTATAAAAATGAAGGAGGAAATCTCATGAATTTTTCTACCAAATATGTGTAGAAATGATTATACTTTACAACTATTGCACTAAGTAAAGTATTGAAATTCAATAGTCTTTCGAATGTGGCTAAAAGCAAATGGCAAATTGTATTCATGGCTCACCTTATATTTCTGCCGGATAGTACTGGATCCTATAATCATCAATTTTGAAGGACCTGTAGTGTATGCATTCTATTCTGTAAGAATAGTAAGCACAATCCATTTGTATTTTTGGACTTGATTCCTAGCATTGAATCTGCATGAAGGGTGTCCACCGAGAATGGTATGCAGTGCAATGGAGAGGACACTAGGCTTCTCTGTCAGGTCAGTGTGATGGCCCACCAGTGGGACTCACTTACAAAAGCACATTGTCTACAGCAGACATGGGCTTTCTATATGTCCAGTATTTGTAGCAGCAATTATGGTTTCCAGGGTCAGACACTTGCAGGCACTTAATAACCAGTTTGACTAAAGGTCCATGAGCTTCCTGGCCACTCATTAAATCCTAAGACATGTCTTTCCCTAAGGTCAGTATTGCTTAGTTCAGTCAGACTTTAGGACTGAGAGAAAGAAAGCTTTCCCCTTTATTGTCAATGGCATTGAATAGCAGTTCTTTGGGTGGTCCTGATCATTTTTATTTGCCTCCTTTGTTTTCAACTGCCAAGGGAGTGACATCATCTTTCCATCTCAAAATGGAACTACTGCAGTATGAGAGTCGAGTACAAGGAGGTCCACTGTTGGACACTGGACCTCACCTCTTCATTATTATTGTAGAGTGACTCACGGGAAAGGAAATTCAGATGAGCACAGAGACCCATGCCATAAACCCTACAAGTTGCCAGCCTGATAAACTACCATCTTTACCACCAGTCACAATGTTCCCATTAGGCTCAAACAGAAGAGAAGGTATGACTAACTCTTCCCTTTACCACCAAAAATAAATCACAGCACTGACCTGGAAGGAGACACAGACTTTTCCAGGATGAGGAGCTGTGTTGGAGGCTGAGACATAGGAAACATTTTGAAGTAGATCCAGACAGCCTGGAGCAAGCGACTACTGCACAAGCTCCCCGACACAGCCTTCCATGAAGGCTGAGGTGTTAGGAGTAGCTGCTGGTACCTGCAGGCTCTAGAGGCACGTCAGACAACTACCCAGATGTGAAATCGGCATTTCTTAGGCCAACTAGTCATTTACTCATTAATTCATTCACATTAGCCTTTGTTAATTCAGTTCCCAAACAAGAACATTAAAGACATTTTGCTTCCATTTACAACTACCTCATCAGCTGACAAACAGAATTGTGTCCATCTTCCCCACACAAACATAAATGCTTCCATCTTTCCCAGAATAATAAAACAAATTAAGTTCATGTCCTGAGATATCACTGTATCCAAAATCCAGAGTATCTCATGTACAAATATTTTATTTGCACCTCATTGACTAAAGTTCAACGGTATGCCCAATGTTAGCAAGGCTCAGAACGTAAAAGACAGCAGAAAAATTTTGAGCTTTGGGGCCAAGAGGATGGCAGGTGAATATTGTATTTTGTTGTGAGCTCTGGATTTCTCGTATGTAAAATGGGTGAAACCTTTTGTATTTTCTAGGATAAAATATACAATGGAGCTATTATAATACTAGTGATGAACAGATGTTGTCATAGTGACCAGAATGACACTATGACTACGACCAGAATGTCATAGTCCACAGCAGAATGAAATGCCTCAAGATCTGTATTATTTTCAGGCAGAAGCAGTACATTTATGTGCACAGTACAATGACTTCTATTTATGAAGCATAGGTTATCGGCTTCTTTTTAAATTGTAATTATTGTTCTGCTTATGTACTCCTGACAGTTTTGGAATGATGTATCATTTCTTGTGAAGGATCCAACTTGGAACATTCAATACTAAGCTGATAAATATTTAATTACAGTGGACCCCCGAGTTATGACTGACCTGACATAAGATTGACTTGAGTTACAACTGGCATTGTAGTTTTAATTTATGAAAAAGGTCCTGAGGTAAGACCTGAGTGCTTGCTGCTTGTGCTTCCACATGGTTTAAACACAGGTTTAAACCTTGAAGAGTTTTGAAAAGAACATTATACCCACTTTTCCTGTGTGGGGTTAACTTAGAAATCCTGGGCCAACGTCTCTCTCAGGACACAGACATCTGCTGGCCCATAGGAGACAAGCCTTTGAAGGCTGTATAGAGTAGCTTGAGCCTTCAATTTATTGACTTAAGTTCCAACCAGCAGTGTGATCGAATTGAGTTCAAGCATCCACTGTACTGTCTTTATCTCCTACTTCAACTCCACAAGGCACATCCCAATTGCGTTGGGACAGAATCCACCCTTTGAATTGGCTACAGAGGATGAAGAGGAATCAAATGCTTTCTGGAGTGTAAGTCACCAGGATCTCAAACCTGACTCTATTATTATCTGCCAAATTGTTCAATGTCTTTGTACCTCAGATGCCTCACATATAAAAGGGAATAAAGGCCTGGAAGAGATATTTTCATGCCTGTGTTAAGATTAATATTATCAATAATAGCCTAAAGATGGAAAAAGCCAACTATCCATCAACAAATTAATAAAATGTGGCACGCACATGTCATGTGACACTATTCTGCCTTAAAATGGAAGAAAATTCTGACACAGGCTACAGCATGGATGAATCTTAAGGACATGATCCTGACAGGGGTAAAGCAGTCACAGAAGGTTAAGTCTGAAATGATTCCACTCATGCATGGCACTCAGACTAATCAAATTCATGGACACAGAAAGCGCAGAGGTGGATGCAAGAGTCTGGTGGGAAGAGAGAATAAGAAGCTGTAAAGAGGGTCAGGGTTTGGGGCCTAGACAAGAGATCTGGAAACAGATGGTGGGGTTGGCCACACAGACATGTGAGTATACCTAAGGCCACTGAATTGTGCAGTGAAAGCAGTAAAGAAACTCTATGCTACTAGTACTTCGTCCTAACTTTTATTTTATTTTATTTTTTTTTTTAGGTTTTTTGAGACAGGGTCTTGCTTTGTAGTTCAGGCTGGCCCCGAGGTCAGCCTCCAACTCACATCATAGCAATCCTCCTGCCTCTGCCTCCCGAGTGCTGGGATTATAGTCGTGAGCCACCACGCCCGGCACTGTGGAATGTGGTACTGATTGCTGCTGGGCGTGAGTCTCCATGCCCAGTATTGTATGTGGTTGCCAGGGAATTGAACCCAGGCCCTTGCGCTTGCAAGACAGGCGCCAGAACCACTGAGCTAACTCCCCAGCCCTCGTCCTAACTTTTAAAACTAAACTAGAAAGTAGAATAACAATAAGAATTTCTTTATGTCTTTTGTTGCTACTGTTGAGTGAATTAAATAGGCTAAGGTTTACATGGCTCACCTCAGGGCGAAACCATGGCTCAAGCTTGATGCAAGCACTCGCCCCCTCCGCAAATAAGGTAGGTATTCGGATAAATTAATGAATGATACCAGAGCTAGCAATGGAGTTTCCTTGAAGTCAGAACTGTTGGCTTGAGCTAGAGTTGCCAACATAAGTCGAGTTTTCCCAACCTTAACCTTAACTGCGTGAAATCGCAGTTAAGGATAAACCCAGGTGAGGTCCTTAGCAAGGCAAGACAACCTAAGCCAAGGGAAAAGTATCTCATGCAAGGCAGAATTAAAAGAGCCAGTAGGGGGCGGCAGAGAGAAGGCACAGTGAGTCCGGATAGCCAGAGAGAGGTCCTATGGACCGTGTCCCAGTATGGTAAGAGGTTGCTGGGTGTGCCTCCAGTGAGCCTAGAGTTCAGTCCTCTGAACACAGCCCCTGACACCCAACCAGGCAATAATTTTCCCTTATTATACTGCCTTTCTTCAGCCTTCACTCAACTGGCTGTGTCTTTTCCCTGAAGCTAACAAGCTTGGCAATCTTGCTCTTCTTAATAAAACATGGTGCCACAGAAAGATTTTTTTTTAAAACAAGAATATTTCCTAAACCACTGAGATGGCCAGGCAGCCATCAGTTATAGAGGCTATCATACATGGGACCTGCCCAGGCCCAGCTGGGGCTACCTGAGGTCAGACAGCAGCAGATTTCCCTCCTAGGACTGAGTCAATCTGTTCTTTCAGCTCACTTCTACCATCCCTGAAAATCTGGCTACACTTCCTCCTACTGATCTAAAATATTCCAGTTTTAATGAGTCCCAGGCCAGGCGATGTGACTGCCCCATCTGCACAATGCATTTGTGCCAATTCAAAGTCTGAGGCCGATGGACAAATATAGCCAACTACAGACCTGTTGAAGGAGGCAAATGGAGACACACTGCTGCTGGAAAATCTGCCTGTGGTGCCTGCCAACACCAGGGCCCTGTCCAAGCTGTGCCTGAACCACAGGCTGCTGTGAAAGGACTGCCGCCTTCCACGTTCTGCCACCTCTCCAGAAATTGGAGGGTGATTAGTACATGGAACCCAGCTCCCCACAACCCGCAGGATGCGTCTCACAGTCGATAGCATCACTGGCCTGGCATTAGCTGGCCAAATTAGCTGGTCATAGCCAAATTCAGCAAGGTCCAGAAGGAGGGAGAAAGCAACCAGCACATATAAGGCTACTTCACAACAGACAACCTCATCTGCCCCTGAAATACATGCAGAGCCGAGCCCTGGGAGAGAGACCACAGCACAGTGTTAGCTTCTTTTGCATTTGATAGCCTGTGTGTGTGTGTGCGCGCGCACGCATGTACGTGTACATCCAGATTGTCACTTAATAGTATTCCATTTGGTTTCTTAATATGAAAAGAAAGATGAAGATTTTAGCAATGTATACATGTATGTGTTTATTTTTCTACACATAATTTGAATTTGTATCAATGCCTTTGAATTCAGTGTACTCTACATTGTACTTTAACACAATACTAAAGTTTTAATTATCATCACTCATTTTATCTGCTGAGATTTCTCACACCATCATTTGTGCTTGGGAGAACTCAGTTCAAGTTTTACCAGACACAGGCACATTTTTTCCACCTTAGGTGCTCTTTAAAACACACTTTTTCTGAGGAGGTATCAAGGATCAAACTCAGAACCTTGAGTTTGCAAGACAGGCACTCAAACCACTGAGCTAAATCCCCTGTTAAAACCCACACTTTTACTTCATCAGTTCCCTTATTTAGTACATGTATTGGGTCCTTACTATATATCAGGCTAAATCCACTATTTAGTGGCTTACAATAAAAATACACAAGGTGTTCTACTTCGTGGAATTCCAATTTTCATATTACTTAGGACCATTTTGTTTTGAAAGATAGGAAAATAAAAATATCCAAATACTTATAATTTTCAAATGAGTATTCCTGTCATGCTATCATGATTTCTCTCATCTTGTAAGTCATACTTGTAAACTCTGTGAAGGATCTTTACCTCTACGGTGTCCACAGGGTCACTCTTACAGGTTCAATACTACATCCAGGCCTTTGACAGCCAGGTGGCAGAGTCTACACGGATAGGTTAGCACCTAAGGATGGAATCACACCTCTCATCTGGGAATTATACACTTTCCCAGTGTGGCCCAGCGGCACATGCAGGTTGAGATAGTAGGAAAAGTATAGTTATGTTCACTGAACTGAATCAAACAAGAGTTCTCAAGATGGCTTAGTCAATTGCCCCTTGGACAGAAAACAAAATACCAGCTCCTTGTGCACCATTGACACCAGGGAGACACCATCACAGCTTGTGTTGAGCTAGCAGTTCTGTTGTTAGCCCTTGTTGCTCTAGAACACTGCCCACGCCCTGAGGTTAGGGATGAAGTCCCAGTCACACCATCAGGATGTCTGGCAGAAACCCTCTTCCCCATCCCACATCCAGAGACTTGTTTTCAATGCTAACCTTGATCTCCCCTCTCAGTTCTCCCTGAAGAGCTTCACCTCACCTCTGCCTTTCTGGTTGCTAAAGAACAATCCTATCACAAAGCAAAAGGTGTTTATCAGAAAGGCAGGTGGGGGGAAAGGAACAGTTTACTGCAATTAACCCATCTTGAGGAAGTAAGGTGAGCAAGAAGAAAACTGCAGAATTTTCCAGACTTACCTATGACCTACGATGTTGACCAGCCCTGTCAGTTAAAGCTAAACACATTTCACAGTGGTGACTAGCCAAAAACGTAAGTCCTGCCCCAAGCTAAACACTGCAGATGGTCTGTCTAGTTTCAAAATATCTGTGCCAACTCCACAATACACAGGGTGCTGTGGGTGTGTGGCTCTGCATAACACTGGCAGGGAAGCTGTTCGGCAGGGAGAGGACCAGCTCTGAAAAATCACCAAACCCCTGGATTTGGGATGGGAACCTGGGGGTTTTATGTATCTCCTACACAGTTATAAAAAGCTAACTCTTGAGGAATGGCTAATTAAAAGGTGGCCTTGTTTCTGTCACGTGGCCTCTGGACAGCTTCAGGAAAGGAAGTTTCTGGGGAGGTCTAGGAACCATGATGAAAAAAGCGCGTGGCGAAGCACAGGGAGTCTGTAGGCCACTCCTTGCAGGGATTTGCTATAACTAAGCAGAAAGGATATGGCCCTCAGAAGGTTTAGTTTAAGGACATACGTTGATTGCTTCTCTATCTATTTTAACATTAGATGAGACCTACCAATATCTCCTCATGGCATCAAACTTGTGTATTCTAGACCCCAGAGTAGGCAAGGCCTGGTGGCATTTGGGAACCTTGTGGGCATACTCAAGAGCTTGGGAATGTGAGAAACCAGAAATAGAAGGGCATCTGTTGTCTAAGAATAAATACATGTGCATATTTTACTGTCCTTGTTTAAGCAATAGTGTTAAGAGATTTCAGTGCTGTGGATCCTGAGACTAACACATTGAACTGTGCTTTCTACACACTTAAAATGTCAAGGAGATTTAGACAAGCAAGAAGGCTCCCTTTGGGAATTACACAGCCTCAGTTTGTAATTCTACTCCAGAGAAGAAGACTTCTCTGTTGCCAGGGCTTGAACTCCTAGATGAACCTAAATGTCCTGGGGAAGTTTTTTTGTATTTATTCACCCTCTGAAAAGATCCTTCTGGGCTTCAGGGCTTTTCAAGGTGATCTAGTTTCTAGAAACTGTAATTTTCACTTGAACAGTCCCTTGGGCCTCCTGTCTGCTCCACACATGGTCTTCAACTTCTTTCCAAGACACTCATGACCTGGGTCTTCACACTGTTTGTGGGTAAAATTACACACATTATGACAGCTAAATTCAATGCTAATGTGATCAGTGTAAGAAGGAGCTGGACTCAACAAATGGGAGAGATCACTGGGCCCACATGTTCTTTGGAAACATGATCTTCTCTAGCTGTTCATCTGCTAACTCAAAAAAAGTATCCCTACCTGGCAGTTTTGTAATTTTCTTCACCAGAGCAAGCAGTTCAGCAGGATGGCCACCAACCACCTGTGGATATTTAAATATAAATTATGTAAAGTTTAAGGGAAGATCAAAACATAGTCAGGCCATATTTAAAGTTATCGCTAGTTATTTGTGGCAACTGGCATGTGAATGTCAATTTTCGTGATATGACATGTATACACATACCTTTATTTTATTTGTACATTTGATTAATATTTTGATAAGATAAAAAGTTTGGGTGAAAATATTTCTCCTGAGGTTTGGGACATCACACTATCATCACCTCAAGCTTAGAGTCCTGCTTTGACAAACAGGTCTGGTTCTCAGCCTTTTTATGTGACTAGTCTTCCTGCCTCACATTCAGAAATGGTTAAGATTAGAAAGAAATCATTGTTGTTCTTCAATTTTATGAACACATATCTCCAATGTCCACCAGATTTGGTGCATTTTCAAATGATAACATTTACCCTTGGGTTAATCAGGTCATAACTCCACTAAATTTGAAGAGCATCAATTTTCTTACAAAAGAAAGACAAACTTGGCTGTAGTAAGCAACTGAGTTTCAACCAAATCCAAACTGGCAAAAGATCAACTCAGATACCAATAAGAAAAATGCCCACGTGTACTGCCCTGTGGTGCACCTGTAGTTCGGTGGGGTCTTTCTTGACTCATGGCCATGTTACCTGGCAGGCTGTCTGAACCTCTTCTGAGGAATAGCTATTTGTGCAAATAAACTCCAATATACTTGATTTGTCTAAAGCATACACAAATAGCCAATTAAATGTATATTTACACAGAGGAACAATAGTCCTTATATCACTCTGATAGAGTGCATTCTGGCCCGCTGGCTTCCTGGGATCAAGGCAAATGGCAGGATTAGAGTCATCCTGCCAACTGCCACATCCTTTCCGTCCCAAAGCCTCCCCATCCCTCTTCTTCACTCTCTTCTTCTTCCACCCTTCTGACTTCTTCACATGTCTCTCTGATGCTCTGGGTCCAGAGCTTTCCTAGAGACACATCTCCCAAGAGAAAATGTTGCACACTATGGAGGTAGTGAGAGAAGCTGCCAGATTCCGAAGGCCATCAGAGCAAATGGAAATTCTTAGTGCCTCACTTCTTTTACAAATGAATACAAATTCAAAAACTCTGAATTAAATAGTAATACATCGAGTTCAGCAAAATATAGAAAATAATTCATGGGCAGCCATAGCTTGTTCCATAAATTCATTCTTTCATATAAATTTCACATATTTGAAAGATGTGTATCTCTAATCACATATTAG
Organism: Petromus typicus; assembly: GCA_004026965.1. NCBI lineage: Eukaryota > Metazoa > Chordata > Mammalia > Rodentia > Petromuridae > Petromus > Petromus typicus. The sequence goes on from PVIR01014749.1 coordinate 30,727, forward strand.
AGTATGATACAAATGGAAGTAAACATTTGAATCATTTTACTTTTATTCCTATTTTCTAAAATCACATTTTAAAATTCTAGTAGAAGACTATCCTAACATTAATTTTTAAAAAACCAATATTTTGTGAACAATAAATAAAGATCCTATGCAAAATTGAGCTTGGAAAATACTATTAATAGTTCATTAAATAATAGGTCAAATTATTCGAAAAGGAAGGTTGTATATGGGCTGAGCTTCTCAGAGACTTTTATATGCTAATATGCATAGCCCTTGCCAAGAGACTACACATACACAGTTTCACCATTAATCTTCTTTCCCTTCCCAGCAGCACGCTCAGAGACTCATTTATCTCATGACAAACACATCCATTCTCAATACGATGCTATAAATTACCTTCATTTTGGAAGATCCACCCAAAGTAATATGCTGTGAGTGGTCTGAGGTTACAAATACTGTAAAAAAGTGACAATAATTTATCCACTGCTACAAGTGTCTCACTTACCCTCTTAGTAAAACTAAGAGAATCAACTAAGAATTGCATACAATAGAAAAACAATAGCTATAGAGTAGTTTAGTATTCATGAGATACAGCATGTGGGAGCATTTGTATTATTTTTAAATAAGCCACATGTGGTAATACATTTTTCTCACCCTTATAGCTCTGTGAGACTGAGGAAAATCACAAGCTGGAGCCTAGGCTGATCAACTCAGTGACTTAGTGAAACCCTGCTTAAAAGTAGATAAAACTGAAAATTAAAATATTTGAAAGAGGCTAGGATGTAGCTTAGGGCAAAGATTCTGGATTGAATCCACAGTACAGAAAAAATAAGCGAGCAGACCCCAAACAGAAAGAACTATTGTAGGGCTCTGAGCAAAACCATTTTGTTGATGTTCAGTAAATTTCCATCTGTTTTAGGTTCTACTATTGAGTAAGAGTTCCAGTTTCACCTGTGTATATAGTATGCATGTGTATTCATACCTGTGTAGTATTTTCCCTTCTCCAGACTGACTTACATTTTGATATCCATCATGAAACTTAAACTGCATTTTTTTTATAGAAATCCTAATACCTTCCTGTGTCCCAGTCACTGCTACTCTTTTTTTTTTTTTTAATCTCCTTTGCAGTCATGAAAAAGGTTGGTCGCTAGACCAAGACACCAGGGTTTAAAAGAGAGTTATTCTTAAGTATTATAGTGTGAGGATATTTCAAGGTAAGCTAGTGACATTTAAACAGCAATACAAATTCTCTTCAAGTCTTTGGACCATATCTCAGAGTCATTGCTGAGGCTGACACCACGCGCTTATAAAGCTTGTCACAGGCTTTTCCTTTGGAAGTGACAGTGCTGACTGCTCTTCTCCATGGACCAGAGAAAACAGAGTGAGCCCTCACTGCCCGTAAGCATAGTACATTCCTGGTTAATTTGTATTTCCTGGATTTACAATGTACCATAATACCTGATCTGAGCGTATAAACTCCTTAAATTTTCCAGCAGAAGCTGCAGTGTGCCTTAAACATGAATTTTAAAATGGAAACTAATTCCAAGTGCCAGTGTACAGTCATTGAGGTCAAAGTTGACAGGACAGGAGAGGTCTGTCCTATCCAACAAACTTTCCAGCTGGGTGTAGATTCCACCCCAACAAGCCAAAGTCAGCAGAGTTGGGAATCGTAAATAGGAGGCCTGGAACAGGCCCCTCAACCTTAGGCAATTGGAATCTGGCAGGGACAGTCTGACAGGCAATTCAGATAGCTCCCAACACATCTGTGCAAGTGAGGCAGGATCTAGCAGAGCCAGTCAAAACCAGCAGGAGAGTTTAGATAGAGAAGGCTGGGAAGCAGTCCCAGAGCACCAAGTTTGTCCAACATCACATGCTAAATGTCCAGGAGAAGACCAAGCACTGGGCCAGCAGTGTGAAGGAAGGGAGCGGCCTCTGTGTGCCTCTGTGCCCTTAGAAAGCATAAATCAACTTGGTCTGTGGGCCTAGCAGAAGACAGAGGCAACACGTTACTTAGGACTTTGCTGTGACCCTGAATCCCCTAGTGTTTTATTTCCTCATCATTGTTATGAGCAGTGTAGACTACGTTTTGGATCAGATATATCTGATCCTGATTTTTAATGTACAGACCCTTATTATGTTTAATAATTGTTGGCAGAAGGTAAAGAAATGTTCAAAATGAAAAAAACAGACAAGAATGGTTAATATCCGAATTGAGTTGGAAAAGTTATTTTAAAAACCTAACAAATTAGCTCAGAAGTATAAAGATAACAAAAAGTAATAGACTGACATGGACTGTGGTGAGGAACGAGAAAGCAAGGAGCTTAATAAATATCTTCAAGACTGACCCTGTAGAAGGGCTGAAGGTGAGGAGAAAGATTGCAGTGGGGGCTGAGCTCTGCGAGCTGCTTATTATATCAAGCTACATTAAACAGAAAAATATTCAAAAACAATGATTAGTCTTAAAAGTAATAGATATTCAAAATGCATCATTTCCTGATGATTACATTT
>PVIR01014750.1:0-39619 GCA_004026965.1 Petromus typicus
AATAGGTTTCAATGAAGAAAATAGGTATAAACTGGGTACATGGTAGCTCACCCCTATAATCTCAACATTTAGGAGGTAGAGGCAGGAGGATTGCTGTGAGTTTGAGTTTGAGGCTAGCCTGGGCTACATAGTGAGTTCAGGGCCAGCCTGAACTACAAAGCAAGATCCTGTCTCAAAAAACTAAAAAAAAAAAACCAAGTACAGAGCCAAGTGTGGTTGTAGACACCACTAATCCCAGAATTTAGGGAGCTAAAGCAGAAGGATCACCTTGAGTTTATGGCCACCCTGGGCCACACAGTGTTGTTCAAAGCCAGCCTGAACTACACAGTAAGACCCTATTTCAAACCACCTATCTCAAAAAAAAAGGCAGAAGCAATTAAGCAAGAAAAAGAGAGAGGATGATTATGAGGGCCAGGGATTTAGCATAGTGGTTCCAGTGTCTGCCTTGTAAGCACAAAGTCCCTAGTGCAATCCACATACAACAATGCCAGGCATGATGACTCATGTCTACCAGCAATCAGTACCACATACAACTGTGGCAGACATGGTGGCTCATGCAACACTCCGGAGGCAGAGGCAGGAGGACTGCTGTGAGTTCGAGGCTCACCTGGGCTACATAGTGAGGTCAGGCTGGCCTGAACTACAAAGAGAGACCCTGTCTCAGAAAAAAAAAAAAGACTATGAATAGGAAAGGAAGAAATCAAATTGTCATTATTGCAAATGACATGATCCTCTATAGAGCACAAAATAATCCAACAAATTCAATAATATAAGAAGAAACAAAAATCAACACATAAAAATTCACAGACTTCCAAAACACAAATAATGAACTTACTGGGGGAAAAAAATGTACCTTTCAGGGCTTGGGATTTAGCTCAGTGGTTCCAGCGCCTGTCTTGCTAGTCGCCCGGTTTGATCCCATATCCATATCCTCCCCCACCCCAACCACATACAATACTGGGCATGGAGACACACGCCCACCAGCAATGATCAATACCACATATCACAGTGCTGGGCATGGTGGCTCACGTCTGTAATCCCAACACTCAGGAGGCAAAGGAAAGAGGATTGCTGGGATCTGAGTTTGAGACTGAGCTCAGGGCCAGCCTGAACTACAAGGCGAGACCATATCAAAAAAAAAAAAAAAAATGGGGGCCGGGGATATAGCTCAGTGGTTCCGGCACCTGTCTTCCAAGCGCAAGGACCCATGTTGATCCCCGGTAATCACATAACAAAACTGGGCGTGGAGACTCACCCCAGCAGCAATCAGTACCACATACCACAGTGCCGGGCGTGGTGGCTCAGGCCTGTAATCCCAGCACTCGGGAGGCAGAGGCAGGAGGATTGCTGTGATGTGAGTTTGAGGCTGAGCTACAAAAAGCGAGACCCTGTCTCAAAAAAAAAAAAAAATGTACCTTTCACAATAGTACCAAGAAAAGTTAAATACTTAGAAATTAACCTAAGGAAATGAAAGACTGCTACATGAAAACTACAGTACTCTGAAAAAGGAAATCAAAGAAGATAGAAAATAGAAAATATATCTCCTCCTCCTGGACAGGCAGAATCAATAAAAGTCAAAATTGATATACAGGAGCCAGGCATTGTGGCTCATGCCTGAAATCCCAGAAGCAGAAGGTAAAAGCAGGAGGCAGCAGCAGGAGGAAGGAGCAGGAGGACTACAAGAATTTGAGGTTAGTCTGGGCTACACAGTGAGTTCAGGGCCAGCCTGAACTACAAAGTGAGATCCTATCTTATAAAACTAAAAAAAAAAAATATATATATACAGATTTAATGCAATCTCATTCAAAATACCCATAGCATTCTTCAAAGAACTGGAAAAAACAATCCTAAAATTCCTATGGAATCAGAAGAAACCCAGAATACCAAAACCAATCCTCGGCAACAAGAGCAAAGCAGAAGGCATCACAATTCTGGACTTGAAGTTTCTATAACAAAGCTGCAGTAATAAAAACAATATGGTACTGAGCACCAAAACAGACATGAGCATCAGTAGAACAGAATGGAGTAAGCAAAACAATTCCAAGGACATCCAACCATTTGATCTTTGAAAAAGGGGCCAACAACATACACTAGAGAAAAAAAGTCTTTTTAATACACAACGTTGGGAAAACTGGCTACACCCATGCAGATGATAGACTCTAGATCTGTCTTTCATCACGTACTAAACTATAATAAATCAAAGAATTAAATGTTAAAACATAATACCTGCTAGAAGGAAGATTGGGTAAATGACTCGAACTCACAGGCATAGGCAACAACTTTATAAACAGAATCCCAGTTGTATAGGAAATAGTACTGAGAATTAACAAATGGGATCATATCAAATTTAAAAGCTTCTGCACAGCAAAAGAAACAACCAACAGAGAAAAAAACCTACAAAATGAGAAAAAAAATCCGCTAGCTATTTCTCAGTCTAGAGTAATATCTACAATATATAAAGAACTCAAAAACATTAAACCTTCCCGGTCAAAATGAAAAATGGGCAAGTGAAATTAATAGAAACTTAAGAAGTGCAAATACCCAATAATCACATAAAGAAATGCTCAACATCACTGGTCATTAGAAAATGCAGCATAAAATAAAAAGAAAAAAGAGAAAAACGCAAACTAAAACAGTAAGATTCCATCTTACCCCAGAAAGAACAGCCAGAATCTGAAAATAACATATTCTGGTCAGGCTGCAAGGGGTGGGGGAAGCTTCTGCACTGTGTTGGAAATGTAAATGATAGTACAACCACTACAGAAATCAGTGTGGGCATTCCTCAAAAAACTAACACTAGAAATTCCTTCAGACCCACCTACTCTTTTTTAATACTACTCTAAAAGAGTTAAAGACATCACATCAAGGTCATACATCTTTAAGGCAGCACAATTCATAACAGCTAAATCTTGGAAACAGCCTATATATCCTCAACAGATCAATGAATAAAGAAAATATCGTAGGGGGCCCAGGATTTAGCTTCATAGTTCCAGCATCTAGTTAGCAAGTACAAGGTCCTGAGTTGAAACCTTCTTACTACATACTACAGTGTCGGGTTTAGTGGCTCACTCCTATAATCCCAGCACTAGGAGGCAGAGGCAAGAAGACTGCTGAAAGTTCAAGGCCAGCCTGGGCTACATAGTGAATTCAAGGCCAGCCTGATCAAGCAGACCCTGTCTCAAAAAAAAAAAAAAAAAAAAACACCAGGGATTTAGCTCAGTGGTTCTAGGGCCTTGCAAACCCAAGGTCCCTAGTTCATCCTTCCCTGGTAACTACATACAACAACACCGGGGATGGTGACTCACACCCACCAGCAATCAGTACCACATACCACAGAGCCAGGCATGGTGGCTCATACCTGTAATTCCAGCACTCAGGAGGCAGAGGCAGGAGGATTGCTGTGAGTTCAAGGCTCGCCTGGACTACACAGTGAGCTCAGGATCAACCTGAACTACAAAGTAAGACCCTGTCTCAAAACAAACAAACAGAAATTGTAGTAGTAGTACTACTCTGTCATAAAAAAATAAATAAACTTAGGTCCAGGGACTTAGCTCAATTGGTAATGCGCCTTCCTTGGAACTTAGAACACAGGACCTGAGTTCTATCTCTGGTACCAAAAAAAAAAAAAAAAATTAGAAGAAGAAAGAAAAACTTGAGTCATTTCTAGAAAAATGGATGCATCTTGAAACAATGTCAAGTGAAATAAATCGAACACACAAGCCTAAATATCCCATGATTTATCTTATATGAGAAACCCAAATTATAAATAAAGAGCAAAATAAAAGGTAATAGGAAGTAGGAAGGGGAGCTCCAAGTCTTTCGACCAGCCTGGGCTACATAATGAGGTCAAGGTCAGTCTGAAAAAAAAAAGGAAGAAAAGAAAGTTTAAAGTATTTTATCATAAACCTATAAAGCTACTTAGAACTAAAAATAAATATACAAATTGGGCTTGGGGCACATACCTGTAATTCTAGCACTTGGGAGCCTGAGACAGGAGGAATCACTGCAAGTTCAAGGTCACCCTGGACTATATAGTGAGTTCAAGGCCAGTCTGAACTACATAGCCAAAACTCTCAAAAAACCAAAGTAAATAAGTAATTGAATAAAAATAAACGTGGAAATTTTTAATCTAATGTTACTGTTTACTACAATTCAACAAACATGATCCAAAGTTGTAAGACATATCGCCAACTCCAGCCTCATGTTCAAGACAGAAGCCTTTAAGAAAGCTATCGTTGGGCCGGGGAGTTAGCTCAACAGGTGGTTCCGGCACCTGTCTTGCAAGCACAAGGGCCTGGGTTCGATTCCCCAGTAACCACATATCATACTAGGCATGGAGACTCACGCCCAGCAGCAACCAGTATCACATACCACAGTGCCGGGTGTGGTGGCTCACACCTGTAATCCCAGCACTCGGGAGGCAGAGGCAGGAAGATTGCTGTGATGTGAGTTTGAGGCTGAGCTCTGGGCCAGGCTGAACTACAAAGTGAGACCCTGTCTCCAAAAAAAAAAAAAAAAAAAGAAAGCTATCGTTGAGCCAGAGATTTAGCTCAGTGGTTCCAGTGCCTGCCTTGCAAGCGCAGGGTCCCAGGTTCGATCCCCAGTAACCACAATGGCAGAGGCAGGAGGACTGCTGAGTTCTAGACTGAGTTCAGGACCAGCCTGAACTACAAAAAGCAAGACCCTGTCTCAAAAAACTAAAAAAAAGGAAAAAAAGAAAAGAAAGCTATCTTCATGTGCCACAACATAAAAATTGGAATACTGAACCTTAAAAAGCTGAGATTTAGCTCATATCTTGTGCCTTCTAATTAACTTTGGTCTGTGAACACTTTCTACCACTTTAATCTGTATTGTCATCATAATTTGTTGTTTTTGCTTTGTTTTCTGAGGCAGAGTCTCACTATATAGTTCACAATTCATTTCTCTTGCCTCAGCCACAGGAGTCCCAGGCAGGGCTGTACCACTCCACCTGGCAGTAATATTCCTTCTTATTTGTATCAAAACTCAAACTGAACAATGACTTCTGGGTGGCAAAAGGAAGGTTTATTTTTTTGCACCTCTCCATTAAGTCATGGTCCACAAGTTAGGCAAAAACAAGTACCACTGTACAACGTGATGCATATTTAACAGCAGTCACCTCCACAAGGAAAACCACAGTTGAAACAGTACAACTGTTCCAGGTACATCAGGGAAAGATATTTTTGAGCTGCTGGGGATCAGGCATAAGTTGAAAACTAAGGGCTTCACTATGATGAGCTAAATACCAGAGAAATGATTAAACCTTTGACAGGAAAAATCTCTTTTGTCTGAATAAAGTTGGGGTTAAAAACAAGGTGCTCCACAGAATATAATGAAGCTGCTTAGATGCCAATGACTAATATTTTCTTTCAGTGTTCCACTTACACATGTAAGCTCCTACTGAAAGTAAAAAGCACTGATAAAAACAACAGAGCTTACACTCAGGAATTGGTAGCTCCATATTTCCCCAGAGTTTAAAACTTTAAAATATTTTTTTTTTAATTTCTTTAGTTTCATGTTCAAGACGTGTTGTCTCATCTGCTTCTTGACTCAACAGGAGAAACTGAGCCACCATCATCCCAGTATTTGTATCTATGACTACCAATATCTTCTTTTTCTCAGTTTTCACCAAAATTCATTTGTTTCAATAATTCTTTAAGGTGGTGCTCGTATTTCAGTTTTTCATTGTAGTTAAAAAATTATCTTGCAGGGCTGGGGATTTAATTCAGTGATTCCGGCGCCTGCCTTGCAAGGTCCCGGGGTTTGATCCCCAGTAACCAAATACCACAATGCAAGGCAGGTGTGGTGACACATGCCCAGCAGCAATCAGTACCACATACCACAGTGCTGGGTGTGATGGCTCTGGCCTATCATCCCAGCCCTCAGGAGGCAGAGACAGGAGGATTGCTCACTTCAAGGCTGAGTTCAGGACCAGCCCAAACTATAAAAATGAGACCCTGTCTCAAAAAACAACAAAAAAAATTATCTTGCAACAGCTTGCTCAAAACTCAAAAAGTTTCCTTCAAGATAATGGTTTCCTTCCCTTCTCAGATTGTAAAAATGGAAACTTAGGTCTTTTGTCTTGAATTTGTTTTTTTATCTATTTGTGATCTAGTATTTCTCCCTCTTGATCTTCCCCTTGGTGTTAATTTTAACTAGTATTTCCTCTTTTTTTAATTTCTTCTTTTTCTCGATTCTTCCAAAAATAATTTTTAAAGTCAGTGTCTTGGGCTGGGGATGTAGCTCAGTGGCTCCACACCTGCCTGGCAAGCACAAGGTCCTGAGCTTGATCCCCAGTAACCACAAAAAAAAGTCAATAATCTTGGTTCTGTAGATGAGTCGTTCCAATCTGTTTGAGCACTTTCAGGTATATGAACAAATTTACTAATGAGATTTCTTTTTGAGTCCACTTAGCTAAGGAAGTTCTATGTTGTATTTTAAATAAGCTGCTATCAGATGAAGAGCAATAACTTCGATTTTTAATTTCCACAGCTATATCAGATGTTGTAATAGTTAACAGGTTCCATTCCTGATGTATCCGTCACTTTTCCTTTGCCTTAAAGTTTCTCCTTCAGTCACGCCACAGTAAAGCTGAATTTAGAGTTGTAAAATAACTTTAAACACTAACCAAAAGCTGTTCTTATACCCTGTATCATTTTGTTTTTCCTGGTACTGGGAATCAAACTGGGACCTTGTACTTGAGGGTAGGTGTGGTGCCACTGAACTAAATTCCCAGCCTCCTATGTAATTCTTTTTTTTTTAGTTTTTTGTGACAGAGTCTCCCTTTGTAGTTCAGGCTGACACTGAACTCACTATGTAGCTCAGGCTGGTCTCAAACTCACAGAAATCCTCCTGTCTCTGCCTCCTGAGTGCTGGGATTATAGGTATAAGGCAACACACCTGGTATTGTGGTATAGGTACAGGGGATCAAGACCTTGAGCTTGCCAGACAGAAGCTGGAACCACTAAGATAAATCCCCAGCCAATATATAATTCTGCCAACCCACCTGTATTAATTAATCAAAGTAAGGTTACTGGATAATATTTGCTTTGCTTTATATTGTGGTTCAGAGTACTTACTATTTTATTCAGATGAATTTTAAAAATTGTATTCTTCCATCCCCTCCTTCTATCAAGATTAACTTTTCTTCAAAAATAATGATAAAAGGGCTAGGGATTTAGCTCAGTGGTTCAGGTGCCTGCCTTCCAAGCGCAAGGGCCCAGAGTTTGATCCCCGGTAAACACACACAACAATGCCGGTGTGATGACTCACGCCCAGCAGCAATCAGTACCAATATCACAGTGCTGGGCATGGTGGCTCACACGTATAATCCTAGCACTCCGGATACAGAGATAGGAGGATTCCTGTGAGTTCTAGGCTCTCCTGGACAACATAAGTGAGCTCAGGACCAGCCTGAACTACAAAGCAAGACGCTGTCTCAAAAAAAATAACAATGATAAAGTCTGTAAACCAGATAATTGATAAAAATATAAAATAAAATCAAATTCAGAGCCAGGTATGGCAAGCATATGCCTATAATCCCAATACTCTGGAGAATGAGGCAGAAGGATCACCATGAGTTCAAGACCACCCTGGGCTCCACAGGGAGTTCAAGGCCTGTGTGTACTAAATACAAAGACTTTGTCTCAAAAAAAAAAAAAAAGATTTAAGAAAATTCTCTTTAGAAACCTGCTACTCTTTATGACATAGGAGATTAGGCAAGGCTGAAAACTGGCTGTAGTAGGCATGACTGTTAATTATAAGGGGGATTTAGTTCAATGGTTCCACTGTCTGCCTGGCAAGCGCAAGGTCCTGAGTTTGATCCCTGATAACCACATACCACAATGCTGGGAGTGGTGACTCATCCTGTAAACCCAGTACTGGATAACCACCAGTTAACCACCACTCATGCCTGTAATCCCAGCACTTGGGAGGCAGAGGCAGGAGGATTGCTGTGAGTTCAAGGCTGGCATGGGCTACATACTGAGTCCAGGGCCAGTCTGAAGTAAAAAGTGAGACCTTGTCTCAGAAAAAAAAAAAAAAGATTCTAGAACAAATGCAGAACAGTTCCCAAAACCCTGCGTGGACTTTTCTGGAGAACCTGAATAGGTTTTCAACAAGGTGACCTACATCTGACTTCAAAGTGAGGCTCTCTGGGTTCGATCCCCGGTAACCACATACCATACTGGGTGTGGAGACTCATGCCCAGCAGCAACCAGTACCACATACCACAGTGCCGGGCATGGTGGCTCACGCCTGTAATCCCAGCACTCGGGAGGCAGAGGCAGGAGGATTGCTGCAATGTGAGTTGGAGGCTGAGCTCAGGGCCAGCCTGAACTACAAAGCAAGATCCTGTGGGATGAGGTACTGGTTGCCGCTGGGCGTTGAGTCTCCACGCCCAGTATTGTATGTGGATACCAGGATCGAACTCGGGCCCTTGCGCTTGCAAGATAGGCGCGGAAACCACTGAGCTAACTCCCCGGCCCTACCCAATAACTCTTAATAGCTTCAGACAGAATGTGACTCAAGATATTTAAACTAGCCTTTACCATCTATTACCTAAACTTTTTCAGATCTATAATAATGATAAAGAAAGAGTCCATCACTTTTCTTGATATTGTTCTTATCAGAGAAAGAACCACCTAACAAAAAGAGTTTCAGGTAGTCATGCTTTGTTTGTTTTTTCTGGTATTGCTCTGAGATACTAAGGATTGAACACAGGTCCTCACACATGCTAGGCAAGCACTCTTACCACTGAATTACATGCCCAAACCCTTTTTACTTTTTAAAATTTTGATTCAGGATGTCACTAAGCCTGGAACTTTTGATCTTGCTTCCTTAGCCTCCTGAAAAGCTGGCATTGCAGGTATGTGCTATCATACCCAGCTAGCCACAGGTTTTTTAATTTTTCCATACTCTAAGGTATATGTAAAATTAGCAGGGCATCCTCAAGCAACTTCCTTATACACCAGAAACATTTCCAAGCACCCAGCAATCTGTTAAAAGCTCTGTGACTCTGTTATTTCCCTCCTTTTTCTAATAATGCTTGACTCTTTCTTTCACATGTCTTTTTCATTCCAAAAGTAATGAGGGAGGGCCAAGGATTTAGCTCAGTGGTTCCTTCACATGCCTCACAAGCACGAGGTCATGGATTTGATCCTTGGTACCAATACAAAGAACAAAAAACAGAAACAAAAGTAACCAGGGCTGGGATGCAGCTCAGAGGCTCTGCACCTGTCTGGAAAGTACAAGATCTGGAGTTTGATTCCCATTACTGAGAGGAAAAAAAGCAAAAATAATGAGCTCTTGGGCTGCGGATTTAGCTCAGTGGTTCTGGCGCCTGTCTTGAAAGTGCAAGCACCAGGTTCAATCCTCAGTAACTACATACAATACTGGGCGTGGAGACTCATGCCCAGCAGCAATCAGTACCACATACCACAGTGCTGGGCATGGTGGCTCACGCCTGTAATCCCAGCACTTGGGAGGCAGAGGCAGGTTTGCTGTGATGTGAGCTGGAGGCTGAACTCATGGCCAGCCTGAACTACAAAGCGAGACCCTGTCTTAAAAAAAAAGAAAATAATAATAATGAGCCCTCTTTTCCATTACCAATTATGGAATGAGATAACTATATTTCATTTCCTGCTTTGGCTTTTTCTCTTTGACCCTGAAAAGTCTTATTATTCTAGTTGGGCACGGTGGCACACACTTGTAACCCTGGCACTCAGGAGGCTGAGGCAGGAGAATCTGTGAGTTTGAAACCAGCCTGAACTACACAGTGAAACGCTGCCTCAAAAAAACAAAAACAAAACATCTTTCTTATATCTATACTAACAGTAAATTAGCAGATAACTTCTGTTTATAAATTCTTCTTTAGTACTATTCTCAAGAATTACTTGGCGGGGATTTAGCTCAGTGGTTCCGGCGCCTGTCTTGCAAGCACAAGGACCCGGTTCAATCCCAGGCTAACCACATACAATACTGGGTGTGGAGACTCACGCCCAGCAGCAACCAGTACCACATACCACAGTGCCGGGCGTGGTGGCTCACGCCTGTCATCCCAGCACTTGGGAGGCAGAGGCAGCAGGATTGCTGTGATGTGTTTGAGGCTGAGCTCAGGGCCAGCCTGAACTACAAAACTGAGACCCTGTCTCAAAAAACACGCACACACAGGGCCGGGGAGTTAGCTCAGTGGTTCCAGCGCCTGTCTTACAAGCACAAGGGCCCGGGTTCGATTCCCCGGTAACCACATACCATACTGGGCGTGGAGACTCACGCCCAGCAGCAACCAGTGCCACATACCACAGTGCCGGGCGTGGTGACTCACGCCTGTAATCCCAGCACTGGGGAGGCAGAGGCAGGAGGATTGCTGTGATGTGAGTTTGAGGCTGAGCTCAGGGCCAGCCTGAACCACAAAGCGAAACCCTGTCTCAAAAAAACCTAAAAAAAAAAAAAAAAAAAAAAAAACACGCACACACAAACACACACACACACACACACAAAAGAATTACTTAAAAGCCAGATGTGATGATTCACGCCTGTAATCCCAGCACTAGAGAGGCAAAGAGGGGAGGACTGCTGTGAGTTCGAGGCTAGCCTGGGCTACTTAGTGAGCTCAGGGCCAGCCTGAACTACAAAGCGAGACTCTCTCAGAAAAACTAAAGAAAAAAAAAATCACTTGCAAGTACTGTATAAGCGAAGTTTAGATTTTAAAACATCATTCTGATAAAGACCAGAAATGGAGGACAGAAGGTGTTTTCCATCAACAAATCAAAATAAGACCTTTCCTTAGTTACAGCTTTGATTAAATTAATTTAAGATTGGGTACCTGGGACGTGCCTACAGTCCCTCAGCCACTCAGGATGCTAAGTTAGGAAGAACCCTGGAGCCCAGGATGGTATGGATAATATAGGAACACCTTGTCTAAAAAGTAAATAAATAATTAAAGCATTCCCAATGAAGAAAAGGCTTAAGATAATGACAAATGAAGAGAAAGCCATACAGTTCTAAACCTGATGGCCCAGAGACCTGTCATCCCAGCACTTAGGAGGCTAAAGCACAGGGTGGCTCCGTGGCACACCAGACTTCTAGAGCTTGGAGACGTTCAAAGGCAACAAGAAGATGGGTAGAGTTTGAGGCCAGCCCGGGTTACATAGTGAGATTCCAACTCAAAAAAACCAAAAAATAAAAATAAATTTCAAAAGTTTTAAAATTATATAGTTCTAAATGAAATAGCACATTTTCTCCATTCAACATTCAATTATGTGTTGATCTGTGTAAATCAGATAATTCTGTCATTGTTTTTATGGAATACAGACCAGGCATGGTAGCATAAGCCTATAATCCCAGCACTCAAGAGGCTGAGGCACGAAGATCACTGCAAATTGGAGGCAAATTTGAGATACATGATAAATTCAACGCCAGCCTCAACTACATAGTGAGACCTTATCTCAAACAAAAACAAAAAATTACTATGGAATACAAGAAGGCACCCAACAGAACATTAGAGAAGTTACTATTTTCTTGACAAAGGAATTTTTTTTTTCATACCAGGGATCAAACTCAGGACTTTGCACTTGCAAAGCAGGCACAGTACCACCGTGCTATATACTCAGCCAAAAAAGAATTTTTATAGTATTTATCATCACAAAACATTTGTCTCAGAAATGACAGACTAATATTCATGCATTACTAACCATCTAGACAAAGCTCAGCACTGAGAATATGTGATAAAAACATGACAAAAGCCTCATAGAAACCCAAAGCTTTTACAATATTGAATTAATTGAATTGTTCGGGTTGAAATAAGATTATGTGAGCATCTTATAAATAAGAATCAAGGTATATCATGTACAGGTACAAATTCTCAATGAGGAATGTGATTTTAATACATTTCTAAAATCTACCAATAAAGTCAATTTATTGTTTAAAAGATTATGCAAACATGTATTGATTATATAACATTCAGAATTTAAATTCAAGTAACAATATCCTATAAATGAGTTCAAACTTGCTACAAAATAGTTATTTTATTTGTCCTCAGATTTTCCTCACAATTCAGGATTATAAAGTTGGATGAGGAGTGATATGATCAAATTTATCAGTCTGTACAGTTGAGGCAAAACGGTCAGCCATTTATGGGCAGCTCCAAGATTGGAAAACCTTTCCGTAATAGACAGTAAGTAACGCATTGAGCCCAACCCATTTTAGCTCAAGAAGAAGCAGGCTCATCAACCTAAGTTTCCCTAAACTCTTCCACTCTCTTACCGGGTACAAAATGGCCCACTGATGCCAAGCCAAAGAATGTCACACATTTATGCTGAGGCAATAAAATAAGCTCATTCAACTGAATTCTACCTTTTAAAATTTTTATTTGTAATCATTGAGACAACTTCACTCTTAAGCCTGGGACAAGTCCATTAGAAATGCTTTCCTAGGAACGTTAAATCTCATTGCATATGTTTAAGAAAGAAAGCTCTGCAGACAAAGTTCTGCAGAAATGCTTTCCTCTTCTGCTGATCTACTTAGAAAAAATCTCTTTCGTATGGGGTGGCTATTTGCTAGGCTTAGTTCTAGAAACTTTAACTGGATGGTCTCATTCATTCTTGACGTTTTTGGAAATAGGCATCATCATGTTCATTTATGGATGAAGAAACTGTAGCAGAGAAGTTTAAAAGCTGCCCGAGGATGCACACATATTTCTAAACACCACTCAAATACTTCGGAGCAGATTTAAAACGCTGTGTGACGTCGGCGAATGCGCTAAACAGCTCTGGGCTTCGGTGTCCTCAGAACCTAAAGGTCTCACCGCCGAGGAGGGAGGACTGGCGACCGCGGGGAGACTTCCAGGGACAGCAGCATGACCGGTGGGGACTCGGCGGGGGCGGGGCAGGCCAGGAAAGTATGCCTCGGCCCCAGCCGGCGAGACGGCGCAAACGCCGAGCAAGGATAAAACAAAACCTGGCAACGTGGGTCACAGTGACCTGAAGAGAGGGCGACCGTGCGACCAGCCCACAGCCTGGTTTCCTAGGCAGCTGGACCAAGAACTTGGCTCACCTCCGGCTGGAGTCACAGGCAGGCACCTCCCCTTCACTCTGCACTTCAGCCGCCATCTTCGTCAGCAACCCCTTTCTCCGCCTCAGGCACCGCCCACTCCTGTGGATTGGCTAAAATGTCCGCCGTGTCCCTTACGATTGGATAACTCGCCCGTCCCTTCTCAGCATGAGTAACCTCATGATATTATTGGTCTATTCAAATACTCAACTGTCACTGGTGGTACCTCCCCAGCCCAGACAGAAATGGTGGGTGATTCCCAGCTTCATCTCTTCGGACTCCACCGAGTTTCAGGTTTCAGTTGGAAATATTCAGCCCATGCCCATATTTTTTTCCTAATATGTAAATCGCAGAATTATGGAATCATTAGGAGATTCAAAATATTCAGGAAAAATAATGTATCTGTACCGAACATGTGATTTTTTTATTTTGTAGTTATTCTCTAAACAATATAGCAACTATTTGCATATCACTAAATATTATAAGTAAACCCAAACATGATTTAAAATATACAGGAGGAAGTGAACAGATTGCAAATAAATACTTCGGCATTCCATATAAGGACCTGGAGCACCCGTGACTTTTGATATCCGTGGGGATCCTGGAACCACTCCCCGTGGTGAGGGGGGTCTGTGCTTATGTTCCACCCAATTCAAAGCCCCCTCTCTTCAGACGGCCACGCGGCACCGCAGGCTGCTTCAGCTTCGTTCCAGCTGCGCCCTTCCAGCTTCCCAGAGTAGATGCATTCAAAAGCCCCATGATTATGTTCCTAACTGAACTTTAAGACTCAATGATAAAAATAATTATGCTTTTTCTCCCAGTTCCATGCGCTTGTGGTGTGAATTAACTGAGGCAACAGATGTAAAACCGTTGTAAACTTAAAGCATTAAGTTTATTCTATTCTGGTTTCGGGGTTGTCTTGTTTTGTGGTGTTTGCTGTTTTGTTCTTTGAGTCAGTCTCCCAAGTGGTTCAGGCTGGCCTTGAACTTGCGTTGATCCTCTTGCCTCAGCATCTCATGTGGTGGGATCACAGGCATACACCACCACACCCAGCCTGTATTTTTATGCTACATTTTTCTGGAGATATTTTTCTTGTTGTTCCTGATATCCTTTCACCCGAAGGTCTTCCCAGCACTTTCCCTGCCTTTCATAAAGCTCAGCACCCATTTCCTACTTCTCAATAAATTCTTCCCTGCCTCAGGGCTTTTGCACATATTTCTTCTCGCTGACTTATCTTCACTTTACCATCTTTCAGGTCTCTGCTTAAATGTCACGGGTTCAAAGCACTTCCACGGATGGATTACATAAATAAATTTCCATGCTAAATTTTTACAAAGAATTCTTCATAGCTCTTATTACCACTTACATATTTGTGTGACTTCTTGTTTCACGTGAACTTTTCCCACCTAGGCTTCCCACCACAGGTGGACAGAGACTATATTCATTTTGTTCCCTGTGGTGTTTGGTCCATGGTGACCATATATTTAAACAAATACAAACAAGTTCCCAGAATGCATTATCGGGATACAAATTAAATTACGTGTTCTAATTATTTTTTACCACTTATGAATTCATTGAGACTTTTTTCCCAGTGCTGAATATTGACTCCAGAGCTCTGTGTGTGCCTGACAAGCGCTCTTACTACAGCATTTCTCTCCAGCCCTCCACTTATGAATTCATATTAAAATTTTAATAAATTCGGGCCGGGGAGTTAGCTCAGTGGTTCCGGCGCCTGTCTTGCAAGCGCAAGGGCCCGGGTTCGATTCCCCGGTAACCACATAACAATACTGGGTGTGGAGACCCACACCCAGCAGCAATCAGTACCAGATACCACAGTGCCGGGCGTGGTGGCTCAGGCCTGTAATCCCAGCACTCGGGAGGCAGAGGCAGGAGGATTGCTGTGATGTGAGTTGGAGGCTGAGCTGAGGGCCAGCGTGAACCACAAAGCGAGACCCTGTCTCAAAAAATCTAAAAAAAAAAAAAAAAAATTAATAAATTCAACAAAATCACGTTTGGTTTTTTTTTAGGTTTTTTGAGACAAGGTCTCGCTTCGTAGTTCAGGCTGGCCCTGAGCTCAGCCTCCAACTCACATCACAGCAATCCTCCTGCCTCTGCCTCCCGAGTGCTGGGATTACAGGCGTGAACAACCACGCCCGGCACTGTGGTATGTGGTACTGGTTGCTGCTGGGCGTGAGTCTCCACGCCCAGTATGGTATGTGGTTACCGGGGATCGAACCCAGGTCCTTGAGCTTACAAGACAGGCGCCGGAACCACTGAGCTAAATCCCCAGCCCCCACGTTTGGTTTTAAATGTAACAAATCCTCTCTACTGAGCAAATATCTGAAAAGAAGCAAATCTTTTTCTTTTTTTGGTACAGGGATCAAACTCTGGACTTTGTGCTTGCGAGGCAGGCACCACTCAAAATCAGTGACTTTTTTGACTTGCTCATCCTATGCAAACACCAACACTGAGCTGGACCAATAAAACTTTCATTAAAGCTCCTACAGCACTGGAAAAATTCAGTTTAAATTAATTACTGTATTATCATATTGTATGTATAAAATGTACCAATAAAATAAATATGTAAAGCAAGAAACCTAAAGTTCAAATTCTGCTCACCCCCCAAAGTAAGAACAAATCTGAACAGGCTCCATCACACTCAGCGCACAGTTGTGTTAAACTGGTGTTTTCATGACGGAAGACATTCAGCTGACACAGTGGTACATGCCTGTTATTCCAGCTACTCCAGGCACTGAGGCAGGAGAATCATAAGTTCAAGACCAGCCTCAGCAATTCAGTAAGACCCTGTGTCAAATTTTTTTAAAAAAGAATACCTTGAGGATATCCTCATAAGTGAAATAAATAGGTCACAGATAGGTAAATATCGCATCTTTTCTCTGGTATGAGAAAATAAAGATGTAAATGAATCCTAGAATTGTATGTTATATATTGTGAAATAGAAAATACTCAAAGTAAAATAGGGTGAAGGGGGAAACATAATGAGATTATAACAAAAAAGAAAGGAAACAAATTTTACGTATATAGGGGGGTGGTAGGGTGGGTAGAGCTATGGGAAAAAATGAGAATTAAGTTGTGTCTTATACTGGTACAAATCCCCATTATGGAGTGCAATCATGATGTGTATATGTAATGTACCAATAAAGATTTCAGTTTAAAAACAAAAAAAAAAAAAGACTGAGACCCAGCATGTTGGCAGAAGCCTATAATACCAGTACCCAGGAAGCTGAGACAGGAGGACTGTCACAAGTTCGAGGCCAGTCTGAGTTCAAGACCACCTGAACTACATAATGAGATGCTATCTAAAATAAAATTTAAAAGATAAGGGGGTCCTGGGGGAGTACTTCAGTACTAGAGCAGTTGCCCAGCATGAGTACATTTGATGTTCAAAGGACAAAAAGGGGGAAGAAAGAATAAGAGGTCGGGGAGGAGGAAAGGAAGAAGGAAGAGGATTGATTGTTGTTTAAAACTAGGACAAACAGCACGTAACTGTATTTCTGGTTGACCAGCTTTACTGAAGAATCACATTTCTGTATCATGTTTGGGGAAACAGCGTGAGAGTAAAAGCCTGGGCGCTGGGGTTAGCTGAGGTTCAGACACCCGAGCATCGCTTCCAGCTGTGTGACCCTGGGCAAGTTACTTTCTGATTCCCACTTCCTCTTTTGTTTAAAAAAAGGGATACTAATTCTCCTGGGGCTGTGGTAAAAATGCATGAGATAATCTCTGAAAAACTGCTTAGTAGCACAGGGTCTGGCAATCCTGAGCCTAGATGACATGAAGATGAGGAGGAATGCCACCTGCCTTCTCACCAGCACATCTCTCTCCCAGTTCTGTGCGATATGGACCAGACGTGACTACGGTTTCAGTTTAATCAGTTACTCTGAAGAAACCATGTTTCTCCTCAAAACCAACTGTTCCACCGTGACTTCTGATTAAAAGCAATATCTTTGCTGAGTGCTGTGAAAATATGCGCTCAGCTGACATGTGTACACATCTTGTTTCTGCAAGAGTGTCACGACTCCCTTGACATTGTCCTTTATGGGGATACAGATCGTCAGCCTACGATAAGCATGAATGTCCAGCAGGAATTCAAGACAGTTCATAAAAACACCTTGTTTCCAACAACCACATGAACAAAGGTGGCCCCAGCTCTTAAGGAAATTACAATAGACTTGCAGAGAGAAAATGAACACAAAATAAAGTCATACACACCAAAATACAGTTTAGAACTATAAGGAAGTAATTATCAAAGGAAAGAACTGACGCCCAGGAGGTCCAAAGTGTAGAGAAGGACAGACGGCCCAAACCAGGGGAGCTTAAGGACAAAGTCTGGAGTGAAGGTCACCGCCAACCCACACAGCGCCCCACTAGACTACAACTTCCAGGCACAGTGGTGTCCTGGTCAGCTATTTCCAGGCCTCACAGTCCCCAACAGCATCTTCCTGCCTTCCATGATTGTTCTTTTTCCCTCTGAAATGAAAGCACAACATTTCGGTGCCTGTTATGTCTTGAGTCTGTATGTTCCCCTAAAGCCTCATGTATTCATAGGTGAGGCTGAAACTCTTAGGACTTTGGCAACTCTTGGAAATAGATTAAATGCCTTTTGCCTAAAGGAATGTGCATGCATCTTTGCGGGCAGGGGCAAAATGTTATGACTTGTGTCTAGATCCCCCCCCCCCCAAGGGAATGCATTCACAGATAAGGCTTTTTGAAGGTGGCTGGATCTGGGGTGTGTGATATGGGATTAAATCTGTCCGATTAGCAAAACTCCAGGTGTGGCACCACCCAGAGACTGTAACCCAGATGAATAAAAGGGAAAGGCAGGGGCTGCCTGCTGCTGCTTGCTGCCTTCTGTCTGCCACTCCACAGGCTGGTTCTCCTCCTTGATGCCCCTCTACCACATCCCCCTGCCTTGACAGCAGTCAGCTAGGGACTGGAACCTCTACAGGCTGTGAGCTGAAATAAGGCTTTTCTCCTTTAACTTATGGGCACTGGGCATTTCAACTTAGTAATGAGAAAAGTAACTAAGACAATGCTCGGATCAAATTATGAACGTGGTACATGCATAGAGAGCATCTGAACCTTGCATCGCTGCAGGGTGAGGTGAGAGATACGGAGAGTATGTCTATGGAACATTTTTTTTAGACCAAAAATATAAAAACCATGATACTGTCCTCGTCAAAACAGGGCAATAACTAGGCATGCTGGCACACACCTGTACACTCTGCTAATCAGGAGGCTGAAGCAAAAGGATCACTTGAGCCCAGGAGTTCAAGATTCCCCTTGGAAACAGCATAAAGCAATTTCAAGAAAATAAGAATAATAGCAACTTCCACAGTCCCACCAGAATATCACCTACCTGGAATAATATTCCTCTCCCCTTTTCTTTGGCTGATAATTGTTATTATCATGGAAAATTCTATTAAATTACCATTAGAATGGCTTTCTCAATACCTGTTAATATTTCTCTTTTTATATTACTTAATTATACAACAATATACATATTTCTTTGTAAAAAAAAAATTCAAGTAATAGAAATAAGAATCTCTCTTGTCTACCCCTCCTGCATTGTAGTCTCTTCTCTAAGAAACCACTGTTCTCAATTTGGTACCTTCCAAATCTTTTCCAGTACATTTATTCAACAAGTATTTATTGAATGTCTTCTATGTGCCAGGCATTGCTCTAGACCTGCAGATATCATGATGAACAAAACACAAACTCTATTCCTCATTTTTTGGAGGGGAGTACCAGAGATCAAACTCAGTACCTTGCATTGCAAGGCAGGCACAGTGCTATTGAGCTAAATTCCTGGCCCTAAAACCTCTCTTCAGTAGTATTTCATTCACATGTTAATACATGGAGGGAAAAGTAAAGGCTCTTGGATTTCTCCAGATAAATAATGCATAATTGTATACATTTTAGGTGAAGTTGTGATACTGTCCTCACACATGTCTCCGAAACTGTCTCTGTCAGTGCTCCTGGATTTGCCTTCATTCTGTGGAGCCTCACACAAGGCGGGAAGTGAAAACATATGTGTGGATAGACCTTTGTCTCTCGTGTCCACCCTATATCCACCAAAACTCTCCCATGTGGGCCAGAGGATTTAGCTAGAGCCCAGCTTCAGCTCATAGCAAAACCCTACCTCAAACATCAAAACACAAAAGCATAACACTAGCTAGTGGTTTCGGCACCTGTCTTGCAAGCACAAGGTCCCGGGGTCGATCCCCAGTAACCACATATAACAATGCTGGGCACTCAGGAGGCAGGGGCAGGATGATTTCTGTGAGTTTCAGGCTCACCTGGGCTACAGGGTGAGCTCAGGGCCAGCCTGAACTATAAAGCGGGACCATGTCTCAAAAAACTAAAAAAAAAAAAAAAATCTCTCCTTGGTCAATACCCCCAGAAGGGGGAAATCGAAGGATATTTGATACAAATCCTTCCCAATATTTTTCTCTCTCTTGTCCTTGTGTACACAGGAACCCCATCATCCTGGTGTCAAGCAAAGCTTAATATTTCTATCTTTTCCAGGTGTACTCAGAATGCTAACAGCTACCCTCTTGCATATGTAGAAAAAGAGAAAACTCTGTCTTTCATCTTCACTGTAGAAACTTCTCCAAGACTGGCTACCATCACCGAGGAGGGGAAACTGGGAGGAAGACCCATTTCTTTCTTTTTTTTTATTTTTTAAGGTTTTTTCTGAGACAGAGTCTTGTTTTGTGGTTCAGGCTGGCCCTGAGCTCAGCCTCAAACTCACATCACAGCAATCCTCCTGCCTCTGCCTCCTGAGTGCTGGGATGACAGGCGTGAGCCACCACGCCCGGCACTGTGGTATGTGGTACTGGTTGCTGCTGGGCGTGAGTCTCCACTGCCTGTATTGTTATGTGGTTACTGGGGATTGAACTGGGCCCTTGCGCTTACAAGACTGGCGCTGGAACCACTGAGCTATCTCTCTCAGCCCTAGTTACACTGTCCTGTGAGCTCAAGTATATAGGATCATTTTTTAATTTTATTTTTTACCACTTATAACCCATTTGCACAAGGGTAGCTGTGATATGGAGAGAAATTTCACACACAAAGTCTCTAAAGTTTCAGGAAATAAAATCATGAAAGACCACAAAGCTTTCCCTACCTGTCTGTCCTCTACATACAGAGGCCCCAGAGTCAGCTTCAAAAACTCTTCCATTTAAAATCAGGAAATTGCCCTTCATTCTTCCCCACAGCAGTACCATCCACAGGACTTACTATTTACACTGTCAGAGGGAGAACTGCCTCCCTCTTCATTTACACTTTAGTGTGAATTAAGCCCAAGACTAGCTCTCCTGCAACAAACAAACTTAAAGGACAGTTTCAAATGGAAATAAAAGACTTTTCACCTAGTTAAAATGATTTAGCACAGTCATTTAGACTAGGAAATGTGAAAACTATCTAAGGGCCCATCTCTTGTGTCCCAGGTTACCACATTACATTTGCTGCCTTTGTAGATATGTTTAAATGATTGTCTGATTAGTATCAACTTCTACAGCTGGATGTAGATACCACGAGTTAAAGACCTACCTTTGGTTTTGCTTACCCACAATTTTTTGAGTGAAAGAAAGAGCAAATAAATCAAATCGAAAAACTTCATAAATTAAAAGATGACTTACTCTGGTCTTATGGGAAAATGACATCCCAACTATACTAAATCTATTTGTTTTGGCCTAGCCAGCCCCTCTTAGGGGTTCTCTGCTCCCACGTTTTGGGTGGGTCCACCCCACCTTTGGCTGGAGGGGTGTGGAAGCCCCCAACCTGGCCAATCCAATGATCTTCCCTCTAGACTCAGATTCCTACAGTCTAAACCAGCGTAAGCCCTAGTGGTCAGATCCCAGTTCTGGGGACTAGATGGAGTCAGTGGGGGAAGAGTCTGGGAGGATCCGGTGTTGGTGAGCAGGAGCACAGCAGCTTCCTGGGGGCAGCAGGGAGGTGGAGCCGGTAAACGTCAGACCAGCAAAAGCAGAAAAATTCTGTTCTCTATACAAAGAGCTGGACTAAACCCGGTGTGATGCAACACACCGTAACTGTAGCATTTGGAAGGCTGAAGCAGGAGGATCACTGGAAGTTTGAGGCCAGCCTGAGTGAGCTATGTAGTGAGTTCAAAGGCAACCTGAATTATATAGCAAAATTTTGTCTAAAAGAAAAGACTTGGGTCAGCCAGGCACAGTGGCACATGCCTGTCATCCCATATCCAGCTGGGGACAGAATTCAGTGTGAAGGCTTCATGTTTAATCTCTAGAACTGAAAAAAAAAAAAAAAAAAAACAAGACAAATAAATATACCAAGTTTAGCATGGCACAGTGGCTCTGATCTATAGCCCAGCTACTCTGGAGATGGAGGCAGGAGAATTCCTAGAGCCCAGCTTGAACTCATAGCAAAACCCTACCTCAAACATCAAAACACAAAAGCATAACACTAATTCTGTGCCCTCATTCTGGCACTAGGAGTTGGTGGGATCTTGAGCACATTTACTTATCTCTAGGTCTCGGTTTTCTTATTTATGGAAAGAGGATAATGATACCAAACTAAGGCCTCGCTTCAGCAGCACAGTAATAAACCAGATTCAAAAGCTGCTGGAAGAGTAGGAGATATCATCTCTGTAGAGGACTTTTCAAGGCTCCAAGAATAGAGGGAAAGCCTCACAGAGCAACTATGTATGGAGTTGCTTTGGGAAGGGCGATGCAAATATTCTAACATTAGATGATAGCAATAGTTGCACAACTCTGTAAATAAATGGTATTAAACTGTATGCTTTTTAATGGGTGGATTTGATGGTAAGTAAATTATATCTCAATGGACTATTAAAAATATTTAATATTTATTTAATATTTAAATATTTGTGGGCCGGGGATTTAGCTCAGTGGTTCCGGCGCCTGTCTTGCAAGCGCAAGGGCCCGGGTTCGATTCCCTGACAACCACATACAATACTGGGCATGGAGACTCACGCCCAGCAGCAATCAGTACCGCATACCACAGTGCTGGGTGCGGTGGCTCACGTCTGTAATCCCAGCACTTGGGAGGCAGAGGCAGGAGGATTGCTGTGATGTGAGTTTAAGGCTGAGCTCCGGGCCAGCCTGAACTACAAAGTGAGACCCTGTCTCAAAAAACAAAACAAAACAACAACAACAACAACAACAACAACAATAATAATAATATTTGTTAGTTTTATTTCCTGATTTTGTTTTTACTTTTATCTTTTGTACTGGAGATCAAATTCATGGGTTGAAAAAGTACTAGAGCCTCATCTTCTAGTTTCTGTCTTGTTCTGAGTACTTCCCAGGGCCCTGGTTGGCAATGCTGTCCAAGTCAACCTCGTGGTGGGCTCTCTGATTATATTAGCATTAGCTTTTATAAGGTCCTGGTCGAGCTACACAGATAGAAGGCTATTTCTTTCTTCTTACATAATGAGATCCAGATGGGACTGGGATGGAGCTCAGGGTAGGGTGTTTACACAGCATCCACCAGGCCCTGGGAAAGAGACAGACAGAGACACAGAGAAAGAGGGATCTGGAGGTAGACAGTCTGGGCCTACATCTGTGCTTTTGAAAGCCTTTCAAGTTCACTCTTCATTCCTCCCTAATCCTAGTTAATCAATACGGCTGCTAGAGCTCTGTATCATCCACATTCCAAACCAGATGAATGAGGAAGAGAAAAGCATGTCTCTCTGCTTGCATAGAGACCTTCTAAGAATACTATGTACTACTTTTGACTCTTATCTTCTTGGCCAGAACTTAATCACATGGCCACATCTGGCTGCAAAAGAAGTTGACAAGGGCCGGGGAGTTAGCTCAGTGGTTCCGGCGCCTGTCTTGCAAGCACAAGGACCCGGGTTCGATTCCCCGGTAACCACATAACAATACTGGGTGTGGAGACCCACACCCAGCAGCAACCAGTACCACATACCACAGTGCTGGGCGTGGTGGCTCACGCCTGTAATCCCAGAACTCGGGAGGCAGAGGCAGGAGGATTGTGATGTGAGTTTGAGGCTGAGCTCAGGGCCAGCCTGAACCACAAAGCGAGACCCTGTCTCAAAAAAAAAAAAAAAAAAAAAGAAGTTGACAAATGTCTTCTGGTTCTGGTACAGCTACAACTTGAGGGTTTAGTGTGGGAGAGAAAGACCAGACATAATGGGCTGTAATCCCAGCGCTCAGGAGGCTGAGGCTGGAGGATCACCATGAGATTAAGGCCAGCCTAGGGTACACATAAATTCAAGGCTGCCTGCACTACAAAGCGAAACTCTGTCTCAGAAAAGGAAGCAAGGAGGCTGGGGATGTGGCTCAGTGGCACAGTGCTTGTTCAGCATGTGTGACGTCTTGGGTCCAATCCCCAGTACCTTCTCCCAACCACAAAAAAAGGAGAATGGTTACTGAGAAACACACAGGAGTTCCCACTGTAACTACTGCTTATCTAACAAGGGAAAACAATGTAAACACTCTGAAAAAGAGCAGACGATAAATGTTACTACAATTCGCCTTTGGAATTATGTGGCTATATTATTTATTCAAACAAATAAAGCTAAAACTTAAAAACAACTGTGTGTTGCCTAACTTAGAACTCTTTCTATACTGCAGCTGTCACAGGGATCCGGTTGGACACAAAGCCTCTGCACACTGGAGGGGCTCCTCCTTGACACTACAACAGTCACACTGCAAGTCCGGGCCTCTGCTTTTCCACCCTGCAGACACCTAAGCAGAAGCTACCTGTTTCAGTTGACATGGGTGATCTTAAGAGATCCTAAGACATGGTCTCTCTGTGGCCATTTTATGGCCCTCAATGAACCCTGAGGGATTTATGATTTTTTATATTTTCATCTCTTCATTTATTCTTTTTTTTTTTCTGGCAGTACCAGGGATCAAACTCAGCCTCTTGTGCTTCGAAAATAGGCGTAGTTACCGCTTGAACTAAATTCCTGGCCCCTCTTCATTTATTCTCTCTGTCTCTCTCTTTGTTGGAGATTGAATCAAGGGCCTCACACATGCTGTACAACTGCTCAACCCCTGAGCTATAACTCTAGCACCTTCCTTTGAGACAGTCTCACCAACTTGCCCACATGGGCCTAGAATTATTTCTACTTCTATAAACGTCAAAATATTTCATGAAGCTGCTGTGACTTCTGCATCAAAGCTGTCTGGTCATTTTAATTATTGGGTTCTAACTCCATCTGTCCTAGCATCTCCATTAGCTAGGCCAGTGACAGCTTCCAGACTTTCCA
Organism: Petromus typicus; assembly: GCA_004026965.1. Lineage (NCBI taxonomy): Eukaryota > Metazoa > Chordata > Mammalia > Rodentia > Petromuridae > Petromus > Petromus typicus. The sequence goes on from PVIR01014750.1 coordinate 24,329, forward strand.
TCTTCTGCCTTCCACCCATTCCTTACTGCTCTACTGGGAGGTGTTTAAAGCATCTCAGTCAGGATCCTCTAATCTCTTAAATTCTCTCCACCCCTAGTTCTGGGAAACCAGCTGGCAGCAAAGGGACTGGTAAAGAAATAATCAAGTCTGCCTTGCTGCTTTCCAGGCTCCACACTCAGGATTACTGATGGCTTTGTGAAGTGCAGCAGCAGTCACTACACAGTCTGGAATCTTCCACCATGAGGAAGAACAGTCAGTCTGCAGCAGATGCTAATGAACCCTTGCTAGAGTGTGAGGCCACACACACAGCCCTGCTGGGTGCCTGCCTTCTTTGCATTAGGTGGACACATGCCACTTCTTCCCTCCCTTCTTTCCCAATGGTCAGTCAGCGCTAAAGGGTGTCACTAAATTAATACCAACCTACTCTGAGGATCTTAATGATCCTAATATTTCATTGCAAAATATTATTGGGGGGTGGATAGAGTGTTGTTATGTAGTTCAGGCTGGCTTTGAACTTACTATGCAGCCCAGACTGGCCTTGAACGCACTGAGATTCTCCTGTCTCAGCCACCCAAGTGCTGGAATTGCAGGCTACACACGATGTCCCACTCACTGTGAAAATTTTAGTAGTCAAGAAAATCAGATGCAGGGCCAGGGAGTTAGCTCAGGGGTTCTGGCGCCTGTCTTACAAGCGCAAGGACCCGGTTTCAATCCCCGGTAACCACATACCATACTGGGCATGGAGACTCATGCCCAGCGGCAACCAGTACCACATACCACAGTGCCGGGCGTGGTGGCTCACACCTGTAATCCCAGCACTCGGAAGGCAGAGGCAGGAGGATTGCTGTGATGTGAGTTGGAGGCTGAACTCAGGGCCAGCCTGAACTACAAAGCGAGACCCTGGAGAAAAAAAAAAAAAAGAAAAGAAAAGAAAATCAGATGCTTGGGAGGCTGAGACGGGGGAGGATCACCATGAGCTCAAAAGCAGCCTGTTCAAGGCCAGCCTGAATTACATAGTGAGACTGTCTGTCTCAAAAAACAAAAAATCTAAAAATCAAAAAATTTAACAGTGAGGGGATGGGGATTTAGCTCAGTGGTTCTGGGCCCATCTTGCAAGCGCAAGGACCCGGGTTTGATCGCCCAGTAACCATATACCATACTGGGTGTGGAGACTCACGCCCAGCAGCAACCAGTACCACATACCACAGTGCCGGGCGTGGTGGCTCACGCCTGTAATCCCAGCACTTGGGAGACAGAGGCAGGAGGATTGCTGTGATGTAAACTGGAGGCTGAGCTCAGGGCCAGCCTGAACTACAAAGTGAGACCTTGCCTCAAAAAAAAAAAAACAAAAAATGTAACAGTGAATAGCCTATTACTACCAAGATTCTATCATTAAGACTTTTTAGGATTTTAAAAATTGAGAGCTAGTTCATATAACATAAAACTTACTATTTTAAGATGCACACTTAGTTTTTTTAATATATCCATTATATTGTTCAAACATCACCATTAACTCCAGAACATTTTTACCACCCTAAAAAGAAAACCCATACCATTAACAGTTGGCATCTAATTAGTTCCTAATTTCCTTCTCCTCCCATCCCCTGGAAACCTCTAATCTTTGTATCTCTATGAATGTCTATTCTCTACATTTCATATAAATAAAATAATCAGTTGCTATTTGTGGCTGATTTCTTCTGTTTCCAATTTATCTATGATGTATCACATATCAAAACTTTGTTCTGGGATAGGGATTTAGGTCAGTGGTTCAGGTGCCTGCCTTGCAAGTGCAAGGCCTCAGGTTTGATCTCCAGTAATCATGTACACTAATGCCAGGCATGGTGACTCACACCCACCAGCAATCAGCACCACATATCACAATGCTGGGCATCATGGGTCACGCCTGTAATCCTAGCACTCAGGAGGCAGAAGTAGGAGGATTGCCGCGAGTTCAAGGCTCACCTGGGCTACATAGTGAGCCCAGAGCCAGTCTGAACTACAGAGACCCTGTCTCAAAAACAAAACAACAACAAAAAATTTGTTCCTTTCTATGGTGGATAATAATCCACTGGATGAGTACGTGACATTTTATTCATCCACTCATCAGCTGATGGGCATTTGGGTTATTTTTAGGCCTTAGAATAATTCTGCTGTCAACATTTGTGTACAAGTTTTTGAGAGATCCTGTTTTCAGTTCTATTAAGGAAACAGCTAGGAGTGGAATTGATGGGTCATATTATAGATCAACAAGTTACTTCACGTTTTTTTACCACCTGTCTACCTACCTGTCTCACCATCCTTCTGCTTATGTTATTACTTCATCTCACATTTTACTGCATCCCAGAGTAAACTGCAAGCATCAGCACATCACATCTGTAAACTCATCTCCAGTGTCTAAGTGGAATTCAATAATTTAGTTTTTACTTTTCATGTAAAATCAACAGTAAATTCTGAAACATGTCATCTGATGTGTTTTAACACGAGTGTAACTGTGAAACCCACACCCGGATATGGAGATATAGAAATGGAACATCACCACTGTTGCCTAAGGCTGCTTTCTGTCTCCTCAGTCAGCCTGACCTTACCCCACCCTCTCTAAAGGCAATCAGTCTGATTTTTCTCCCCATTGAAAACTGTCTATTCTAGAATCTTTTATAAACAAAATCAAATGGTATATTCTCTTTTCTCTGGTTTCTTTCACTTAGCATTTTCTTCTTCGGCTCACTCCCAATTTTAAGTGTAGCAATGTTCAAGATTTTTTGTTGCTAAATTGTATTATCATCATCACAGCAAGAATGTCTTAGGTCATTTATGCACCCACCTGTTGATGACACCTGGGCTGTTTCCAGTTTTAGTCAATGTGCTGCTGAAGCAGGCACTTGGGCTGTTCCTAGTTCATGGCTTTTGAGCTGCTGGGATCATCGAGGCACAGTAGTGGGTGCCTATAACCCCAGGTGACATATCCTGATTCTGGTAATCCCAGTTAACAGGACGAAAGAGGGCAGGAAGGGGATCACAAATCCAAAGCCATTTTGGGCAATTTAGGGAGTCCCTAAGAAGTAGAGCAATTGCCTGTCACACAGGAGCTCCTGATTTAGTTCCTGGCCACACAATGAACAAACAAAGAGTAGGGCGGCAGATTTAGCTCAGTGGTGCTGCGCCTGCCTTGCAAGCCCAAGGTCCTGAGTCTGATCCCCATAACAAAAAATAAATTAAAAGGATAAAAATAAAGAAATAGGGTGTGTTTAAACACACCTGTAATATCAGCACTTGGAAGGCTGAGGCAGGAAGGTCAACGAGAATTCGAGGCTAGCTTGAACTACATAGCAAGACCCTGTTTCAAACAAACCAAATAAATAAATAAATAAATAATCATTAAAAAGTGAAGTGTGGGTTAATCATTAAATCAATTATGGTATCTTTTTAATAAGTTGAGTTTATTGGTACATTATAGGTATACATTATGATCACATTCCTCATTGAGAATTTGTATCTGCACATAATATATCTTGATTCTCATTTTTCCCATTCCTCTGCCCTCCCTTCAACCCCCCTATATACATAAGCTTTGTTGCTGTCTTTTCCTTTTTACTGTCAATTTTTTCTTTTCCTTCTTTGCTTTCCCCTGCCCCTACAACTTGAAGAACAACTCTCCACTCCCGCTAACCCCTCGGAAGGGACCTTCCCCATTGGGCTGAGGCACACCTTTAAAACTTTCCAGCTCACAAACCCTCCCAAAACCAGCAACTTTCTCCGGTGCCGTAATGCCAGTCCCAGTTCTGGCGGCCACACACCTGAATTTCCCGTCCAGAAACAGTCATCTGTGGCCTTTCATCCGCATTTCCAAAGCGGCCGTCCTCACCGCACACAGAGTCCCCTTCTTTCGTCCCATCCCTCTCAGCAGACTTTTAGCTTGACTCCCTCGCCTTCCCACCATCATTAGACTCTGGCACCCAGACCTCGAAAGCGTAAATGCTAAAACCAGACGAACTGACGTGCCGAGAGGAGGGGTATGTGGGAGTGTGTAAGTGTCCGTCTGTGTGTGGAAGAAACCAACGGAGCCCACCAGGGTGTGCATCCTCCGGAATGACAATCGCGCGCCTCTCAGGCAGCCAGGATCAGCTCCTCTGCGCCCACCAGGCACAGCAGGTCCACGTACACTGGCAGCTCAGAAGCAACCGGCTCACTCCGGTCTCTGGCCTTGCAGGCGCCTGCCCCTCAAAGGCACAGCACCCCTGGCCCAGTGCGGTGGAAGCGCCCGCGCAACGTCACCCATTGTTTACAAATCAACCCGAGCCGGCTGGATTCCGGCTCCCAAGCTGCAGGCGCGCGGCGCGAGTACTCGCTGGCCGGCTCACGCGTCCCTGCCACCCGCCCGGCCCCGGCCCCGGCCCTCGCCCCGCGCCCGCCTCCCAGGCGGTTCTCCCGACCCGCGGGCAGCAGAGCCGCTACCGACGCGCGCAGGGCCCCGGGTGCCCGGGCAGGGGCCATGCCGTGCCGGAGGGAGGAGGAAGAGGAAGCCGGCGAGGAAGCGGAGGGGGAGGAGGAAGAGGAGGAGGAGAGCAGCTTCCTTGTGCTGAAGCAGTCGGTGACGCTGGGCGGCTCGGGAGAGGTGGACCGGCTGGTGGCCCAGATCGGCGAGACGCTGCAGCTGGACGCAGCGCGCGACAGCCCGGCCTCCCCTCGCGCGCCCGCGTGGCCGCAGCTGCAACCCCCGCGACCCTCGGCGGTGTCTCTGAGGCCGCCGGCGGCGTCGGCCGAGGCGGGGAGCCCGGCGCCCCCGGGGGCCTTACGCTGTGCGCTCGGGGACCGCGGCCGGGTGCGCGGCCGAGCAGCGCCCTACTGCGTGGCCGAGCTCGCTGCAGGCGCCAGCGCGCTGTCCCCGCTGCCGCCTGCACCCGGCCTCGATGGACCTCCGGGAGCTGGCAAGCTAGGCATCTCTCAGCCACTGTCCGGCCCGTGCCGGCGAGGGTGGCTTCGCAGCGCCGCCGCCACCCGCCGCCCGCCGCAGCGACGCGGATCCCAGCCTGAAACCCATGCCTGTGACGACGACCCTCACCGGCTCCTGCAGCAGCTCGTGCTCTCGGGAAACCTCATCAAAGAGGCGGTGCGGAGGCTGCACACTCAACGGCTGCAGTTACATGCAAAGCTTCCCCAAGGCCCTCTCTTCAGGCCCCTTTCGGCTCCAGTGCATGAGCCCCCCTCGCCACGAAGCCCTCGCACAGCCTGCAGTGACCCCGGCCCCTCTGGGAGAAGAGAGCAGCTCAGAACTGAGGACAGCGTTCTTGTCCCTGGCAGCTAACGCCCAGGGCGGCCACCGCGCCAGCCTCTTGGCTGGAGAGCAGGGGGTTCCCCGAAGCCTGCAACCCTGCTCGGACAGGTGGAGAACTCGTGCTTTTGGAAGCGAGAAAACTATGCTAACAATGATGACACGGGGAACCAAAAAATTCGCGAATGTTTTCACATGAAACTAAGGTCGAAGATGGCCGACCCAGAACTGGGTTGCCCCTATTTATTTACAGAGCGCACCCCAAGCTCACAGTCAGTAGGACTCCTTTTTTGGCGCGACCCGACCTGGCCGCGCAGTCTCTCAGCACCAGCCCGGTGACCACGTGGCCGCAGTGCAAGCTACTCAAGATTACCCAACGTCAGAATGGTAGAAGATGGTCCTGGTTACTTGCTTTACCTATTCAGGCTGCTTTCTGATCCACTTTGGAAGAGGGGAACGTGAACAGAGGATAATTTCAGGGAACACCCCAATCTGCCAGACTTGAAAATTTATAACACTTTAAAAACCCATCTCTAGTCTTTGGGGGTGTTAGTTTTTAATGTAGGACGTGTGGTACCACGAAAGTACCCTCCTAGGGTCCTGGGGTTGAATAGAAGTAACCTTTATCTATGCCTGTGTTTGCAAAAGACTGCTGTTTTCAGAGTACTGATGTGGGAAAAATGGGAGGCTTCGGCAGAGGGTGCTGGCTGATGGGGCCTGGCATTAACCCTCGATCCTCTCCACAACCCACCCACCCTTCTCGGGTTCAAGGTCACCTTTTACTGAGCGCGAACCGTGGGTTGCATCAGGGAATCTAACCCGTTCTGCCGGTGCCTGGACAAGAGCCAGTTGGTCCTATAAATACTGGAGTCTTGGGGCCCCGCGCGTTACTGCCACCTTGAGTGGAGAGACGTTGTGACCAGCGCTTGTGCTTCTCGCAGGCAGCCACCACCCCTGGCCGACCTCCAGGCTTTCACGAAGAATGTGCAGAGATGTGCCTCGGGTCCCTCTCACAACTCTGCTGCCCTCCTCAAGCGGGTGGGATGCTAGAGACTGGGGGAGGGGGCCGGGTGGAAACTAGGGATACGGAGGTGCCACGTGATGGCCACTCCAGGGACCCATGTCTTCTCACAGCAGCTTATAATGGGCTTTCCCAGGCTGTTTGCAATAACAGCTGCAATTCCCTGGATAGACAAGTTGATTTCCTCCCACAGCCCCTCCCCCAGCCGTGCCAGCTCGCTTTTGTAAGTGAAGGAAACCGAGTAGAAAATGTGACCCTCCTGCAGGCTTTGCCATTGTGAACGTGGTGAAGTGCTTGGAACGCTGTTCACTCGCGCTGAGGGTGCTAAGACCGTTTTGTTGTTTAGTTTTATAGTCAATGCCTTGTTCGGCATCCAGATGTGGCTATTGACATACCTACGCTTCGCACCGGAGTGTCTGGAATTGTGACTATCCTGATTATAGGATTTTAACTGAAGTATTTGTTTCGAATAAATGTGTTGAGGTTTTTGTTTGTGTGTTTATTTGCTTTGCACATCCCACCAGTGGGAAATAGGTACAGAACACATTGCTCTGATCTTCACAAACATGAAAACTCTTGAAACCCCCGTCAGCCTGGCCTGTGGATGGTAATTAGAGCGCCTTTGTGTGAGAGCACCTCACTAGTTAGACGAGGTCTGCCCAGCTGGGTGTGTATCGGTGCTGGCATGAAATTAAATGAGAGTGAGGTCAGGTTTTGGACCAGTCCCATTCACCAAACCTGCCAAGCCCTTTGGATTCCAAGGCAGAGATGGCAATGGGTTGGAAACTGCCTCTGTTAGCAAAAGGCATCAGATCTGTCAGCTGCGGCAGACAAGGAGGCTTATTGCTTTTTTTTTTCCTCTGCTGTGACCGTTAAATGGACAATTGGTCAAAGAGCTGTTTGAGATGCAGGCCTGGCGGTGGGAGAGGTGACTGGGAGTTTAGTAGAGGACTCCCCCCACTTTGCCTTTGGCACATATACTACAATTCTGTTCCAGCAGGAACACGACAGCCCACCTCTGCTTCTCAGTACTGTTACTTCAGTCCCTTCCTTGGTGGAAGGAGCTGGGCTTAGTGATAGAAGGTGACCCAGCACTCAAGTCAGCTTGCTAGGAGGAGAAGGGATCTTGGACAAGTTGCTTAATAAAGCTGATAGAGGTAACAACAGGGGTGATGAGATAAAGGGCGCATGATGCCTGATGGGCGCTAGAGATGAACAGTAGCAGGCCCGACCCTTTCCCCAACTGCCCTCGAGTAGCAGAGTGACTAGGTCCTTAGTTCCTTGTTAAACAGTGAGCCATGATCCCAAAACTGCTTTAATCTGCTCTATGATTTCAAGTTCTGATCCCCCTCCCTCTCAAATACATACATGCTGATGGGCTCTGAGGAGTAATTCTAGGACCCCCCAGCCAGCCATCTCCCATGATCTACCCAGAAATGGCTATGAGCAGCTCAGTGCAGGCCTGCCCACCACAGGAAGGATGATTCTGAAGGCTTTCATCTAGGGTGAAGAAGGGGACTCTGGCAGGGTAATGGCTATATCTAAGGGCTGAGCTTCAGGGGAAAGGGTTGGCCTGACTTCCCCGGCAAGGGAGCAGCCCTGGGCTTTTCAGCCAAGACACTTAGCTGTGGAAAGGTCTCCAAGGTCTCTCCACCCCCAGACTGGCCAGGATTCAATGCCACTGCACTGTCTGCTGGCTGCTGATAGATGACAAGAATGCTACGGCCAGACTCAGCTTTAGGGCTCATGAAATGCCATTCTCCTCTTGAAAAAGAAAAACTGAAAAACTAATAGCTATGAGTTATAAGACACTTGAAACTCACTCTAATCCTATAGCGATTCATCTTTTTAAACATTTCTGCAAGTTTTATTCTTCATTTCAAGATCCTTTTCTTGGGCCAGGGATTTGGCTCAGTGGTTCTGGTACCTGTCGTGCAAGCACGAGGGCCTGAGTTTAATCCCCGGTAACCAAAATTCAATATTGGGCGTGAAGACTCACTCCAGCAGCAATCAGTATCACATACCACAGTGCCGGGTGTGGTAGCTCACACCTGTAATCCCAGCACTTGGGAGGCAGAGGCAAGGAGGATTGCTGTGATGTGAGCCTGAGCTCAGGGCCAGCCTAAACTACAAAAATGAGACTCTGTCTCCAAAAAAAGATCCTTTTCTTGACATAAATCAGACTTTACACAAGTGTGTTTTGTTTGTTTTTTTGAGACAGGGTCTTGTTTTGTAGTTCAGGCTGGCCCTAAACTCAATATGCAGCTCAGGCCAGGCTCGAACTCACAGCGCTCCTCCTGCCTCTGCAGTCCTGAGTGCTGGGATTACAGGTGTGAGCCACCATGCCCGGAATTGTGGTGTGTGGTTACCAGGGGTCAAACTCAGGACTTTGCACTTGCCAAGCAGAGATGGAACCACTGAACTAAGTCCCTGGCTCATAGTGTTTTGTTTTGTTTTGTTTGAATTAATAGGATGTGTGTGTGTGTGTGTGTGTGTGTGTGTGTGTGTGTGAGCACTTGGGATCAAACCAAACACCTCATGTATGTGAAGCAAATATTCTACACTGAATTCACCCCCAGCCACATCAGACCATTTTATAGATGGAAAAGCCACCCAGGGAAATATGCAGGGCAAAGTGACTGACTTTTATGAAGTCAGAGATCTAGCAGAATCCAGGCCCCTAGGCTGCTGGTTTCCTTTTTCTTCCTTCTTTCGACAGATCTCATGATGCACTTCAATCTGGCCTTCAACTCATGCTGATCCTGCCTCAGCCTCCAGAGTGCAGGATTACAGGCTCTGTCCACCATCCTTGGTTTAGGGCTCTTCACAGCAGCAACGCCATCACACAGGTCCAACCCTGTGCACTGCACGGCTCTGCACGTGTACCGTAATGTCAGTGACACTTGTGCATTTTCCCAGATTGGTGGTTCTGAGGAAGTCTGCCCTAGGTGCCTAGACTGAGCTAGGAAACGACAAGTATGCAGCAACCATTTTCGCATAAAATTAGAGAGCTGGCCAAAAAAAAGAGAAGGAAGAAAGAAAGAAAAGTTCTGAATGAGATAAAAGGTAAGAGCTACCGACCAAAATGATAAAATAAAATAAACAGAAATGTGCCTGGCAAGCATGAATCCTTGAGTTTGATTTCTAGTATCAATCAATTAATCAATCAACAGAAATAGATCAATTGGCACATAAGTGATTTGGAGAAAAGAATGCCACACCTTATAGAGGACTCGAGAGTCCGCCATCACAAAACTTTATTCTAAATTAAGCACAAATTTTACAGCATTTGGATTTGATTTTTATCCTTTAATTTTTATTATTTAAATTTGTTGTTCTTTCTTTTTCCAGCTCAGAAGCAGAAACATGGAGGGAAGATCAGACACCACTTTCCTATCCAGCAAAGTCTGTGTTGAACCCTGTGATCCCTTTCTTCCAATCAGGAAAGTGTTACCTTGGCAACCAAATTACTAACTCACTCAATTAGTTCCCCCCCACCTTCCACCAATGCTCAGTAATCACAGAATGTCAGCCCCGGGAGAGCTCGGGCTTCAGCAGTCTTGTGCTACTGCCTCATTTAGGATGGAAATCCAGAGAGGTTTCCTCTTGGAGGTGCACTCTATCTGCACACCACAAAAGCTGAGGCAGGCAAAAGGAAAAACTCTCCTGTGCAGTGTTTCCTTCCATAACTGCAAGGAGAACAAATAGCCTGCCTAGAACAGTGTTTCCCAGAAGACATAGAGGAAAGAGCCAGGGCTCCGCAGCAGCCCTCCATTGCTAGCTGTGCAATGTAGGGCAGGAAACAGAAGCTCGGCCATCTCAATTACTTCATCTGCAAAAGGGTTAAGTATACAGCCCACCCCAAAGAACCGTGTGAAGATTAGGTATTGGATAGAAAGCATATAATAAAACATGGTCCTGAAAGCTCTGAAAACTATTGCTTTAAGGCCACTACTTGGAGTCTTTGAATCTTAATCATACCTCAATGACTTTTTTAATATATTTAATATTATGTTTTGTGGATGTTTTATGTGGCTGTTGATTTATTTGCTTATTTTGTTGTGTTTTTGCTGAGACAAGAACCCAGGGTTTCCCACATTCCAAGCAAAACTCTACCTTTGAGCTGTATCTCTAGACTTTTCTTCCTTCCTTCCTTCCTGCCTTTCTATCAAAATGGTCTTACTAAATTGACAGACTGTCCTTGAACTTGGGATTCTCCTGCCTCAACCTCCTGAATAGATGCTAATTTACAGGGCTGCACCAACCCGTAATCTGTTTCTTAAAAAATACAAACCTGTTTCCTCTGAAGGTCATACCAGAGTCTAACCAGGCACCCCAGATGCACAGCTAAATGTTAAAAGGAAGCTTAAAGAAACAGTGCTCAGTGGTTCCGAGGGTGTGGAGACTCATGCCTAGCAGCAATCAGCATCACATACCACAGTGCTGGGCATGGTGGCTCACGCCCACAATCCCAGCACTCGGGAGGCAGAAGCAGGAGGATTGCTGTGATGTGAATTTGAGGCTAAACTCAGGGCCAGCCTGAACTACAAAAGTGAGACGCCGTCTAAAAAAACAAAAAAGAAAGAAAAAAACAGTCTAGAAGAGATTTACGCAGAAATGAAACCTCGTATTGTGGAGTACACCTGCCATCTTAGCGCTCAGGAAGGGCAAATCCACGCCCAGATTGGGCAAATTAGCAATTTACTGAGAGACTCGGACTCAAAATAAAAACTAAAAAGAGCTGGAGATATAGTTCAGTACAAAAGCCATGGATTTAACTCTTAGTGCTGCAGGGAGGAAAAAAGGAGAAGGAGTGGAAGTCACCTTTGAACCAAGTCTGGAAAGCATCCCAGGGTTGGAAGCTGTGGAGTAGGGGCAGCAGGAATATCACTAAGGTCAGGGTGTGCAGGGAGGCAGGCTGGGGCCACCGCCCTTTAAAGCCCCATTTCCTATTAGAAAACTATCCCCTTCTAACTCAGTTTCCGTGCTCAGCTGAAATCCAGCTTTTCTGCCTGGTCCACTCCTGTCTATCATTTGTACTGAAAAAATGGTGCAGTTTTTCACTTTTGAGCTCATTTTGTTCTCTCTCTTCATCTTGTTATCATTACAGAGTTATCTTAGGGGCTCATATGTGCGCGTCTTCTTCCCAAAGAGACTGTATATTCTTAGATGGTGAAAGAATGACAAGATGAAGAGGATGTTTCAGGCAGATTGTCTGGCAACATGGTGTTGGGAAGGCCCCGGGGCGGGGGATGTTCACAGCCAGCCAGATGCGCGGCTGCAACAGCATCCAGAAAGCAGAGGATAAAGGCCTGGCTGGGAAGGGAGAGGAAAAGACAGAGACATTCTCAAAAAGAAAACCCACAGGCTTCAGTACAGTGTGGCGTGGCCATAAAACTGTGGACTCTGGAGCCAGACTGCCTGGCTCCTTCCTTGAGAGCTTCTCCCTGTGACCCTCGGCAGGTTTCTTCACTTTCCTGCACGGATCCCACTGCAAAGGTCTAGAATAATAAAAGGCCCTATCTCCTAAGGCTGTTGTGAGGATTAATTGAGGCAATGCTAGTAAAAATGCTTAGGCTACTGTCTGAAAAATAGCTGCACAGTAACAACACCTGAGTATTGGCATTCAGTAAATATTTGCAGAGCAAACAAATGGGGCAGTTTCAACAGACTGGCAGAAGCTAAGGGAATGGAGTACTTGGGACACAGATAAGGAGTTGAGGTGCCTAAAAACTCTGAAGACGGGAAGGGAGAGACACCTGCTGGAAGGGACAGCAGAGGGCTGAGGGTGGAGGTCAGTGCCTAGCCTAGCCTTGAGGCCTGGGTTTAGTCCCCAGGGCCACAATATAAGTAAATGAAAAAGCAAAAACAGGCATGGCGCTACTTGCCTGTAATCTCTCCAAAGGCTGAGGCAGGAGGGCTGCAAGTTCAAAGTCAGCCTAGGTAACTTAGCAAAAACTCTGTTTTAAAATAAAAGGACCTGGGATATAGCACAACAGTTACAGTGCTTATCTAGCATGTGTGAGTTCAAGCCTAAGTACTGCCGAATAATAATAATAATAATAATAAAAATAACAAAATAAATTTTAAAGTACAGCACAGAATAATCATTAATTTTAAAATAAGTTAAAAAGGGAGAATAGGGCCAATGGAAGGATTACTTAACTAAGAAAGATCTGTGCTTGTCCACATGCACACAGAGGATAGGAAGGGACAGGGTAAGAGGCAGATACTCCGAAAGACCAACTCTGAGAGGAGGTAGGAAGGAGCAGGGTCCCTACTGGGAAAGTCTGAAGAGTAGAGCCTGGGGTGGGGCTGGAGGTGTGCACGTCTCATGTGACAGGGACCTGTGTGACAACCTGTCCTATCTCCGTGAGGCCCAGGACCTGAGGGACTGGCAGCTGAAGCAACCTTGTATCACCTTTGCCTTTGTCGTGACCGCCTGCCTGCATGTGTTTCTTTTGGTTTCCTATGAATGGAATGACAACTAAAACTGATACCAAGGAGTTTGTTTACTGCTTCAACTTATCAATTGTTAACTGACTCCGGAGGTAGCTTCACTGTCCCTAATGGAGAGGCTGCCCAGGAGGTCTATTTGACTTATTGATTTGGGTGGTTTTTTTTTTTTTTTAAAGTAAAAGCTGGTTATCACCTTGCTACCTTTGCCCTGCTGTCTGCCTAGTTCTTCTCTTCTCTCTCTCTCATTCCCTCTTTCCTCTTTCTACTGTCTCCTCTCTTTCTACTGGAGATTGAACCCAGGACCTTCACCCTGAACTACACACAGTATCCAGACATTTTCAAATTTTTTGCTTTGAGACAGCATCTCTCCAGTTGGATGCTACAGACTAATATTGGTGAAAAATACTTTCCCAAGTTTTCCTGAAAATCTCCCCCAGATGCTGAAGTTTCAAACCCCTTTCCACAAATGCACTCTATTTATTACCTTTCCGCAGCTAGGTTGAGGACAAAAGAGACTATTTAATGCTTCTGATAAAAGAGTTGAATTAATTTCAGGGTTGCACTCATCCCTAATCTGTTTCTTAAAAAGCACAAACCTGTTTCCTCTGAGATAAGACAGTGAAAGCCCTGGGCACACCCAATTCCGTATCCCTACATCACTGAGGCCTGATCACAGGGAACATACGTAGACAGACCACAGACTCCGCTGTGTGTCTATGTGTGCGTGTGCACACACGCACATGGCTGACACACTCACATATACCTCACCCCCACTTTACCCCACAGCTTCCCTTGGTTATTCTTTCTCTCTTGCTCCTTTTGGGTATTCTCTTCTTCCCAAGAATCCATGAGCTAGTCTTTGATAAGTGCTTAGGACAGACTCTGGCACATGGTAAATACTAAGTACATTAGGTAGTGTTTTTATTTTTCCCCACCCCTCAGGCTCTTGCAGACTCTCCGAGGCCCTCTTAGCTTTTAACTGCCAAATCTTTATCAAAGGCCCTAATCTCTCTCTGACTCCTAGTCATTTATGACACACCAGTCTACCATCCCTATAACTTCCCACATGAATCTCTTAACCAATGCTCCCCACCCTACACACCCCCAGCTTCTTGACCCTTCCTGATGGCCTTGATGCTTACAGAATGTTATCAGGGGAATTTAGGCCCCACCCCATGATAAGTTAGATAGAGGTATCTAGGGGCCGAGAATATAGCTCAGTGGTTCCAGTGTCTGTCTTGCAAGCGCAAGGGCCTGGGTTCGATCCCCAGGTAACCACATACAATACCGGATGTGGAGACTCACACCCATCAGCAATAAGTACCACATACCACAGTGCCAGGAACGGTGGCTCATGCATGTAATCCCAGCACTTGGGAGGCAGAGGCAGGAGGATTGCTGTGAGTTCCAGGCTCGCCTGGGCTACACAGTGAGCTCAGAGCCAGCCTGAATTGCAAAGCGAGATCCTGTGTCAAAAAAAAAAGATAAGCTTTATCTCAACTGCTCTTGCCCACAGTCCCAATTCGGTGCCATCCATTCATTCTAAGGAGATAGGGATACCCTAGTAGGTCATTCCTGAGCTGAGTACTAGGAACTACAACACCTTGGATATGGTCTTTCTCTCCAGACATAATGGCCCAGGCCCAGGGCAAGACTAGGGACTATAGGGCTTTCGTAAATGGCTAGACCAGGAGCAGGAACAGGAGGCTGTGAGGAAACACATGAGCTAAATAAATCCCACACAGCTGAATAGGACCATGACCAATGAGTGCGCTTTCATCACAGTCAGGCCCAGTAGTGTCCAGCCGAGTCTTGTGGGAAAGATCAAGTGTTCTGGGTAGAAGGGACTCTCTCATTTGAAATTCATGCAGGCCTGTGAAGACCTTCTCAAGGGACACTACCCTGACTTGAAGGCCCATCCGTTCTTTGGTAAGCCTGGTAAGACCCATACTCTCAGGGCCAGTAGAAGCTGGTCTTCGAGGCATTCAATGTGCAGAAAAGCTCAGTGATGTTTAGGGATATCAACCCGGTGGACTTCACGCCTGGGACAATCTGAGAAGATTTTTGTGTCCAAGTTGGCAGGAACGTTATCCACAGCAAGATGAAGATCTGCCTGTGGTATCAACCTGAGGAGCTGGTAGATAAGAGCTGTGCTTAGGAAGGGATATACAAGTGACATAAGGGTGGACCACTATTGCTTTTTCACTCCTGCCATGGGAGGAGGACCAAACTGGTAAATCTATTTCTAGAATGTCCTTAGAATCTAGAGGGAGGGGCCGGGGAGTTAGCTCAGTGGTTCTGGCGCCTGTCTTGCAAGCGCAAGGGCCCGGGTTCGATTCCCCAGTAACCACATAACAATACTGGGTGTGGAGACCCATACCCAGCAGCAATCAGTACCACATACCACAGTGCCGGGCGTGGTGGCTCACGCCTGTAATCCCAGCACTCGGGAGGCAGAGGCAGGAGGATTGTGATGTGAGTTGGAGGCTGAGCTCAAGGCCAGCCTGAACCACAAAAGCGAGACCCTGTCTCAAAAAACCTA
>PVIR01014751.1:0-39469 GCA_004026965.1 Petromus typicus
AACAATACTGGGTGTGGAGACCCACACCCAGCAGCAACCAGTACCACATACCACAGTGCCGGGCGTGGTGGCTCACGCCTGTCATCCCAGCACTCGGGAGGCAGAGGCAGGAGGATTGTGATGTGAGTTGGAGGCTGAGCTCAGGGCCAGCCTGAACCACAAAGCGAGACCCTGTTTCCAAAAACCTAAAAAAAAAAAACCTGATGGTGTTTATTTCTAAAATAAAATAATATTTAATTAGCTCCAAATTATCATGCAAAGTTCCATACGACTATAAAAATTCTAGGACCAATGCAATATCCTCCACTCAAATTTTATAGCTGAGGAAACAGAGAAGACAAACTACCTATCACCATCACACTGCTTCTTTTGTGATGAGTCCCTGGCTCCAAAATTTACAGCATTTTGTACATAACATGTAAGCCACCCTTGTTAACCTGATCTTCCTAAAATAAGTAAGTCAGTAGCATCCTGGCTATTCTGATGTCCCATGGCATCACAGAATTTCCAATATACTACTTTCCAGTGTTTCAAATTAAACCTACCAAGTGCATACTTCTAAAAAATAGCTTAAAAGTCATCTCAAAAGCTGTTGATTCAGAATATAATTAATATTTTCCTCCAGGGTATGGTTCAGAATTTAAAATATATATATATAAAACGACTTTTTCAATAACTACCATTCAGCCTTGCCTCAAGACTCTACCAAGTGACTGCAAAGTCAAAAACCCTTATTACCAAAGAACGGTGAAAAATCATTATTACTTTTTCTCAGAGACTTTATTAACAGAGTCCAATCAAGAGACGTGCAAAATATTTAATCAGCACTAATCCCCTCACTGCTTTATTGCTGCTTAGGAAAATATGTTTCACAAAATAGTAACTAAATCGTTTAATAAAGTACTTTTAAATGAGCATTTAAATGTTCTCAATTCTAATCTCTAACATGCTAAATATTAATAAATATAAGCACATAAACCCAAATAATTTTAGGGTCCTCTAGTAACTTTTTAAGGGTAAGGAGTCTTAAAAACACAAAACACGAAGTTTGAGAACTGCTGCCGTACATGCTGAACAAGCCCCCCAAGTCGACTAAATGATGGCAGAGCATAGCGAGAGGAAGCAACAGTCAAAGGCAAATTTCCCTTCAGTCCTTTTTTGTTTATAGAGGGAGAAAAGAGATCCTGTATTTGCAAGTGTGATTACTTGGTGAAAACCACAAATAAGTCATAGACTGCAACTGTTAACATGAGCAAACCCAATTCTCAGACCAGTAAAGAGTGATTACTGTATAGTGAACTCTCAACTATCATGTGCAGAGTGAATTAATGAATGTAACATATAAGCATGAAGGGAAAAATACTTGAAATACAAAGAAAGAGAATGAAACAATGAATCTCATTCTTTTTTTTCTTTTTTTTTTTGTTTAGGTTTTTTGAGACAGGGTCTCGCTTTTGTGGTTTAGGCTGGCCCTGAGCTCAGCCTCAAACTCACATCACAATCCTCCTGCCTCTGCCTCCCGAGTGCTGGGATGACAGGGGTGAGCCACCACGCCCGGCACTGTGGTATGTGGTACTGGTTGCTGCTGGGTGTGGGTCTCCACACCCAGTATTGTTATGTGGTTACCGGGGAATCGAACCCAGGCCCTTGCGCTTGCAAGACAGGCGCCGGAACCACTGAGCTAACTCCCCGGCCCCCTGAATCTCATTCTTGACAAGCTAGAATGTGTGAAACATAAGACAGATATGATTACAATTCTGAGGTGTCAAAACATCTCTGAAATTTTAAGAGGGGAACATTCAGAAAAATATTACTTCTGGTGATTTAATGAAGAAAATAAGTGAACTAACTTTTGAACAGTAAAATATCCAAAATTTTGGCATTGTTCTTTCATCTCAACATAAAAATGATATTTACTTCCAAGAGGATTAATTTTATCATCCAAAAACTGTTTCATCTTTGAAATTATGTGACCAATCAATCTCATACTCTACCAGTTCTCAACAACCGTTCACTATACTTCATCTTGAACCTCTTGATAGTTTGGTTCTGAATTTCTATTGTACTGTCAATTTTCCCTAATGCTTTCTCACAGTTTAACACTGCAGTTCCTTCTATCACTTTCTTTCTCATCTTACAGATTCTCTTGTGCCTCTGCTGTTCTTGGTTAGGTAAAAGCCCCTACTTGGACCAACACGACTCAATTTCCATGAGTAGAATCTCTGCAGTGTCATACTTCACTTACCTAATGAATCTTAACCTTTGGCCTAAGTGACATTCTATTGGAATTTATATGCAGTCTTTCAAATGCTACTAAAGAAACTTAAAAGATGGGGTGGGTGATTTAGTTCAGTGGTTCTGGCACCTGCCTCTCAAGTATAAGGTCCTAAGTTTTTTTGTTTTTTTAGGTTTTTTGAGACAGGGTCTCACTTTGTAGTTCAGGCTGGCCCTGAGCTCAGCCTCAAACTCACATCACAGCAATCCTCCTGCCTCTGCCTCCCAAGTGCTGGGATTACAGCCGTGAGCCACCATGCCTGGGACTGTGGTACGTGGTACTGATTGCTGCTGGGGTGTCTCCATGCCCAGTATTGTATGTGGTTACCAGGGAATCGAACCCGGGCCCTTGCACTTGCCAAGACAGGCGCCGGAACCACTGAGCTAAATCCCCAGCCCTACATGGTCCTAAGTTTGATCCTTGGTGCCGAAAGAAAAAAAAAAAAAGACACAATGACATACTCAATCTGTTCCACTGGTTAGCTCTCTTTTTCAAATCTGACATTTTCTCATACCTGTAGATGTTCACTTTCTATTTTATGTAAAACACAGGAACACAGGATATTAGAGAACATTTCATAATCCTTTGTCTCTGCTTAGCTAACATTATCTTTCCCTTTGGCTCAAGTAGTCTTGAAAAAATTAAGTATGCACACTGTCTTCACTTCTTGTAACCATACAACTATTATTCAAGGGCTTAATACAGTACTGATAAAGACACACAGACTTTATTCTGACTTTTCTGTTTATTTTCTCTAGTAATACTATCCTCACAATTCAAATAAGACTGTTTACATCTACATCGCTAAATTTTGCACTATCTCAATCATCAGACACTTCTAAATCCCTTCCTGTCTTATCCTATCACATCTGATGGAGCTCACTTCTCCCCCCAACTTTCCATGCTGCAACTTTCTAGCTTTTATGTCATTACTTTTCCAGTTTTCTTAACTCCTTTTACCCATCCACTGTGA
This sequence comes from Petromus typicus, assembly GCA_004026965.1. Lineage (NCBI taxonomy): Eukaryota > Metazoa > Chordata > Mammalia > Rodentia > Petromuridae > Petromus > Petromus typicus. The sequence goes on from PVIR01014751.1 coordinate 3,249, forward strand.
AGACCTTTTTGATGGCCATCTTCCTGAGTTTTGCATAGGGTTACAGCCACTGCTAGGTCTCCATCTCTCTGACTTTCAGCTATGAATATTTAAATGATCTCTAGTAGTTTTCCTAGGCATTCCAATCATAATGTATTTATATAATACATTTCTAGACTAATTTGGCTAACTCTCAAAACTCTTCAACTAAATAAAGCATACTTTTAAACAGCTTAGAAAAGAAGGTATTATTAATTTTGCATGCTTTAAAGAAGAGGTAACAACTTTGCACATGGCTTCTCTTGATAAAGTTAGGGCCTTTGGTGGATACAGTTGTAACTCTTCTAACTATAGGAGTCTTGTCCCATTGCCACTCATCAGGTAAATCATCTCAACAGGATAGATAAAAACTCTGATTCTACTAAATAACCAAGTGTACTTTTTTTTTTTTTTTTTAAGGTTTTTTGAGACAGGGTCTTGCTTTGTGGTTCAGGCTGGCCCTGAGCTCAGCCTCCAACTCACATCACAGCAATCCTCCTGCCTCTGCCTCCCGAGTGCTGGGATTACAGGCGTGAGCCACCACGCCCGGCACGGTGGTAAGTGGTACTGACTGCTGCTGGGAGTGAGTCTCCACACCCGGTATTGTTATGTGGTTACCGGGGATTGAACCCGGGTCCTTGTGCTTGCAAGACAGGTGCTGGAACCATTGAGCTATATCCCCGGCCCCCCAAGTGTACTTTTGTGGGAGGGGATACAAGGTCTCATTATATAGTCTAGGCTGGTCTTAAACTTTCTAGGTAACCCAGGCTAGACCTGAACTTACAATCTTCCTGCCCTTGCCTCCCACATGCTGGGATTACAGGTTTTTGCTGCTATGCTCTGCTTCAGGGGTATTTTATCCAAGGTAGAGACACAAGAATAGGGACTGAACTTTTACCTTATTTCATCCTCAAGAATGTGAGCTTATCGACTCAAAATAGACAAAGTATAGCTAATGCTTAAGAACTAACATTTTTCTAATCACATACTTCTTTCTTATGAAGTAACAGGTTTTAAAATATTAAACATAGGATGGCTTTTATACTTCCCTCAAAGGGTGGCAACCATACTACAGTATCTAAAAGTACCAACACAAAGCTAAACTTACTGTCTAATTTATTTCCTAACTAAGTATTGTAGTACATTTCCATGTTCAGGCCAAATGCAGCCCTGCCACTCACGCCAATGTTTTGGTCAACAACAGACTGACAAATACGATGATAGTCCTTAAATTTACAACGGAGCTGAACAATCCCTATCACTTAGTGACAATACAGCCATTATAACATTGCTGTAGTGCAATGCAAGTGTTTTTGGTGAGGAAGGTATAAAAAAAATCTGTGCTACCACATAAAAGTCCACATATGCTGGGTGTGGTGGCATACTCTTTAAACCTCAGCGCTCAAGAGGCTGAAGCAGGAGGTTCACCATGACTTAAGAGGCCAGCCTGGGATATATACTGAGTTCAAGGCCAGCCTGAACTATGTAACAAGATCCTATCTCAAAAAAACAAAAACCAAGGCCAGGGATTTAGTCGAGTGGTTCTGGGCCCTGTCTTGCAAGCACAAGTACCCGCGTTTGATCCTTGGTTAACCACATACAACACTGGGTGTGGAGGCTCACGCCTGTAATCCCAGCACTCGGCAAGGCAGAGGCAGGAGGATTGCTATGATGTGAGTTTGAGGCTGAGCTCAAAGCCAGCCTGAACCACAAAGCGAGACCCTGTCTCAAAAAACACAAAAATAATAATAATAAAGATTTTTAAAATAAAATTTAAAAAAGGCCAAGGATAGAGCTCAGTAGGAAGGCTCTGAGTTCAACCCCCGGTACCACACTCAGAAAAATTAGAAGGAAAAAAAGTCCACACATAAAATTATTTACTTGAATAATAAGCTGTTACTAAATCTTAAACATTATTTTAGAATAAATTCTATTTATTAAGAAAAGTAGAAACAGTACAGTGTAGTAAAAGCAGCAATTACCATACTTGAGGCCATACTAATGACTAACCTGTATCAGCTATGTTTGTATAAGTACGCTATAACGTGTTCTCCAAGGACAAAGTTGTCTAACAAAAACATGTCATCATTTCTGTTCAACATAGGCTTTATATGCAAGGTATCAAAATAATATTCTGCAATACTCCCATGATAGTAGTATTCTTATAGAGCACTTTGTATAAAATAGCTAGGACTACTACTTAGTAGGTCAACAACTGAATAGTCAGACAACTCAATGTCTAATGTTACAGTGTATCCTTATTTTGCAATCAGGTTGTCTCTTATTATGTGTACAGTAAAAATAAGTTTGTAAGCTTTGTACCCAGGAAGAAGAGAGCTGAATGAACAGGTAACATGCGCTATGTGCTTGCCAAGGGCCAGCAATACTAAGAGGCTCATAATACAGTCGGCCAAGTGCATTCCACATCTGAAGATTCAACTGACAAAGATACTGGATTTACTGCAATGTAGCCATTATTTATATCAGCATTTATAAAATCATACAATATTAGGTATTATAATCTAGAGATGATTTAAAGTATATGGGAGACTATGCATAAGTTATATGAAAACACTCTGCCATTCTATATGAGACCTGAATATCTGAGGATTTTTGTTTCAGAAGAATGTCCTGAAACAAAGTGCCCATGTATATGAAGGGCTGACTGTGACTGTTTTAATCCACACTACAGTCCCAAGAACTTATACTAGTCAGCCTCCAATATAGTGCTCGATGACACCTGTCTACACTAGATTACAGTTAGTTACATTAAGAAAAGGACTGGGCATCCGAAATGAACAGACCTTTTTCAGAGGAAGAAGTAAAAGCAGCTAAAAAGCATATGAAGAAATGCTTAACATCACTGGTCATACGAGAGATGCAGATTAAAACAACACTGAGATTTCACCTCAATCAAAGAATGGCTGCTATCTCAGAATAGCCAACAACAAATGCTGGTGAGGCTGGCGAGAAAAAGGAACCCTTCTCCACTGTTGGTAGGAGTGCAGACTCGTATATACCCTGTGGGGATCAGTTTGGAGATTCCTCAAAAAACTAGGTTTAGAGGTCCCATTTTACCCTGCTATTCCTCTGCTAGGTTTACATATAAAAGAGTTATAAGATTTATATCAGAGTGACATATGTGAACCATGCTTATAGCAGCTCGGTTTGTGATAGCTAGATCTTGGAAACAACCAAAAGGTCCATCAACTGCAGACTGGATAAAGAAGATGTGGTTCTTTTATAGAATGGAGTATTACTCTGCTATAAAAAATGGTAAGACTGAGGCATTCATACTCAAACAGATATACCTTCAGGACATCCTCATAAGTGAAATAAATAAGTCACAGATGTGTAAACATCGTATCTTTTCTCTGGTATGAGAAAATGAAGATTTAAATGAGCACTAGTATATATAGTAGATATTGTGAAATAGAAAATATTTAAAAGGAACTGGGGTGTAGGGGTAAGTAAAGAGTGGAAAACTAATGTGATAGTAGTAAAAAAGGAAAAGCCTATGTATGTAAAGGGCGAGGGGTGGGTAGGGGAATGAGAATCAAATCGTGTCATATCATATACTGGTACAAATTCTCAATGCTGGAAGTGATTATGATGCATATATATAATATACCAATAAAGATTTGAATTTAAAAAAAAAAAAGGAAAGTAAAAGTAAAGGACTGGTGGGCTGGGAATTTAGATCAGTGGTTCCAGTACCTGCCTTGCAAATCCAAGGGCCCAGGTTCAATCCCCGGGCATGGAGGCTCACACCCACCAGCAATCAGAGCCACATACCACAGTGCCGGGTGTGGTGGCTCATACTTGTAATCCCAGGACTCAGGAGACAGAGCCAGGAGGATTGCTGTGAGTTCAAGGCTGAGCTCAGGGCCAGCCTGAACTAGGAAGTGAGACCCTGTATCAAAAACAAAACAAAACAAAACAAGGACTGGCAAAAAAACATAATTGTTAAAGTGAAAGTAAGTAACTTCCAAGGATTATTTACATATAGAAGCCTTGTATCAGCAGATCATTTGTTGGGAGATGCAGCTGCCATTTTAGAGAAGGCTCAAGCAGCCTGGAAAAGGCCTACATAGGGTGGAACAGAGGTTTCTAATCAATATCAAGTCGATATTCATATAAGGAACTCACTCTTCAAAGGAATCCTCCAGTTACAGTTCCTTTGGGTCCTTAATGCAACTTTATGGAAAACTCTGAACAAAACCCAACATAAGGTGCCCCTGAATGCCTGACTCATTGGAACTATGAAATTATGTTTGCTGTTTTAAATTACCAAGTTTAGGGGTCATCTGTCCCACAATAATAGGTAACTAATACACAGGTAAAGTCCTTATTTTTCAGTGGGGATACTAAGGTACATGAAAGGGAAAAGTTAAGTACCTGAACATCTATTAAAGTGATTACTGTACAACTATTCATTTGAATACTATGAAGAATTAACCAATTAATAATATATAGAACGGAAAGCAACAGTTAAACAGTTGCTACTTAAAAGTATATTTGAGCTTGTATATGTAGATATATGCTTTTTAAAGGATTTGAAGGATATGGTTTACAGTGGTTTCTTAATGACTGGCAGGATTTTCACCTTTGTGCCGTACTATAAAAAACTCAGATTATTTAAGGACACACTAGTGTTTAAATGAAAAGGTTGGGCCAGGGATTTAGCTCAAGTAGTACCACGCTTATCTTGGAAGTATGAGGCCCGGGTTTGATCCCCAGTGCCGCAAAATAAATAAAAAAGAATTAAAAATTTAAAAATTAAACGAAAAGGTTTCATTGCATCAATACTAAGGTTACGTCACACTATACTACAATTCTGGAAATAGGCACTGATCTCATCTGATCCCAATAATTAAAATCAATATATGCCAGTTATTACTGTGTTGCTGTCTCCAGCTGTGACTTCTCTCTGTAATCCAGATCCATAACATGTACTGCTTCCATCTGCATGTTCAATAGATATATTTAATGTAAATATTCAGTTCCCACCCCAATCCCTAACATTGTTTCTTTCTCAATTTTTCACATTTTAGGAAAGAACCCAAGGATTACACAAAAGGTACACAACCAAAATCCAGGTACAATCTTTGAATTTCTCTCACTCCAATCTACCAAAAAACTCTCAACTTTTACCTTTCAAAAGAAACCCCAATTTCATCTCCACACCTACCACCCTGATCCAAGTTGTGACTGCTTAAAGCTATGGTGCAACCCTCATAATTAACTGGTCTTTATGCTTTTCTTTTGCCTACCCTACCATCCATTCTCCATATACCACCAAAATAACCTTAAAAAAAAAAAAAAAACCCAAAACATAAAGTGAAGTGTTTCTCCCTTGCTTACAAAGGTTTCCCATTTTTACCTTGAAAAATTCTAGTATACAACACCATACATGGTTTGGTCACTTGTTTAATTTCCTCTCCATTCATCTCTGTAAAAGAGGTGCTCTTTTGGCTTACTTCCCAAAACAAATTATTGAAGGTCTTTATCCTACCAGATCCCTACAGAAAGCACTCATCCGTGAATGCTCATCATTCAGATCATAACTTAAATGTTACCTAAAAAAAAAAGGCCTCTGTGACTAGTCAATTTAAAAGTAGAATGTAGTTGGGCTGGGGATTTAGCTCAGCAGTTCTGGCACCTGTCTTACAAGAGCAAGGACCAAGGTTCAATCCTTGGTAACCACATACAATACTGGGCACGGAGACTCACGCCCTGCAGCAACCAGTACCACATACCACAGTGCCGGGCCTGGTTGCTCAGGCAGGAAGATTGCGGTGATGTGAGTTTAAGGCTGAGCTGAGGGCCAGCCTGAACTACAAAGAGAGACCCTGTCTCAAAAAAACCTAAAAAATAAATAAATAAATAAAAGTAGAACCTAGTCAAGCACCATTATATCACCTTATGCTATTCAGTTTTCTAGGTATCACACACCATTATCTAGTTATTTCAATTTTTAAAAATTGTTTTCACTCACTAACATGAGCAATGACAGTAAACCTGTTATCTAATAAATGCTCAACAAATAATCTGTTGAATAAACATAGAAGCACATTACACTGAAAGATGTTCACCAAAGAATGTATTCAATACATTTGAAATATCTTTATTAAATGGCTACTGTATGCACGACCACTTAAGAGCAAAGGTCTTTAGAAATCAGAACAGGAGTGCTTGCCTATAATCCCAACACTTGGGAGGCTGAGGGAAAAGGATCACATGTTTGAGTTCTACTTCAATTTTGCAACACTCAGTCTCAAAATAAAAAATAAAAAGGGTTGGAGATACAGCTAAGTGGTAGGGCACTTCTGGGTTCAGTCCCCAGTAGCCTTTTCTCTCCAAACTTCCATATAGATTTAGCAGAAGCCATGGCAGATTTTCCAGTTTTTTTTCTAATTGTTCTATCAACATTCAAAGAACTCTTAAATCTCATCTCTGTTGTATGATATTTTAACATATTCACCACCCAATGCTTTAGTAACTAAAAAATTTCTATTACAAGGCACTTCATCTAGCATGACTGTATTGAAAATATAATGAATGCCAACAAATCATTCAAAAATGGCTAGTAGGTACTACACAGTGGACCCTGACAGAAACTCAATTCATTTGTAAGAGTTGGTTGTAACTCAAGCTGGCCAACTAAAGGCTCAATGGCTTCCACACAGCCTTCAAAGTCTTCTGTATACAGTCAGAGTTTAGTGTCCTTACAGACATTGGCTCAGGATTGCTCAATTAACCCCATACAGGAAAGAATATTGTAATGTTCCTTCCAGAACTCTTTAAGAGTTAAAATTTGTATCTGAGACTATCTGGAAACGTTTGGGTTGTAACTCAAAAATTTGCTAAGTTAAAACTAAAATTCCAGTGGTAACCCAAGTTGTTCCCCTGTCAAGCTGGTAGTAATCCAAGGATTCACTGTATCCAAAATACTAAAACAAGTAAGTCTCTCTAGCATCCTATCTCGTATTTTAGATACCACACTAATATCTCTGGTTAAAAGTGTCACAACAAATTGGAAACAGCACTCTTAAGACACACATTATTAATATTATTTTCACTGTTTCTTTTCTACTAGAATTCTAAAGCACTGCATTAATAATATATTAATCAAAGCTCAAAGGATGGGATAGCTCAGTGGCAGGGTGATGGCCTAGTGCCTAGTCTGTGGGAGATCCTGGCTCAATCTACACCACGGCAAACAAAACAAAAAAAATAACACACTGGCTTGAAAAATGTTTTTTACAGCATTTTCACATTTATGTTATTAACACTGTAAAAATTATATTTATATAAATGGTTAAAAATGGAAGCCATTCTGTAAAAATGAGCTTCCTGAAAATATACTTGTGCAACACTTACTACATTTTCTGGAAATAAGTGGAAAACTGTTAAGTGTAGTTAAAGAATTTCTATAGTGAAGCATTAATTGTAACATGATGTATGTGTAAATTGACTGAAGAGCTGTACAAATCTTGCATAGTCTAAATATTCCCACTATGTATAACTTCAGTAAATCTATATGTTACACAGAATATTCTGTAGGATTTCTTAATTTTGGAATTATGAATACTGTAAACTAATGAAAGTTACCGTGAGACCAGTATTTATTACCACAAAGAACCAAAGTCAAAGAAGTATTTTTTACGTTGTTTTGTCTAAAATCATCAAACAGATTATAGCATTTTAATTTTCATCTTTCAATTTACAAGAACATACTAAGCAGGAAGAGTTAAGAATTTGATTCTATGAGTAGTATCAGTCATAGAGCGATGATAATTATTTCTGAGGACACCAAAGGTTTTCATCCAAAACTTTCACATTTTTTACCTTTCAGAATTTATTACATAAATTACATCTAGTAATAATTTAATATTTTAATATCACATCACTTTGTGATACAATGCCTAAAAGGGTGAGAATTATCCATTTTTTAAACAAAGATGTAGAAAACTTTAGATTAAACCAGATGGGTAAAACATAACACTGTATTTTCACTCTAAGGTAGCCACTGGTTTAATAACAGATCTCACTTATTAACCACCAAGCAAGTGTCGTTTAATCCTCATATCTCTGTGGGTATTACTCCTAGGGCAGAAGAAACAACCCAGAGTAATTTGTCCAAGGCTAACTGAGCAAGTCCCAGAACTACAAAAGGAAGTGAGGTCAGTTTAACACCAAGCCCCATGATCTGTACCCTAAATTGAAATCCACAATTTTTTTTTTTTTTAGGTTTTTTGAGACAGGGTCTTGCTTTGTAGTTTAGGCTGGCCCTGAGCTCAGCCTCCAACTCACATCACAGCAATCCTCCTGCCTCTGCCTCCGGAGTGCTGGGATTACAGGCGTGAGCCACCACGCCCGGCACGGTGGTAAATGGTACTGACTGCTGCTGGGAGTGAGTCTCCACACCCAGTACTGTTATGCGGTTACCGAGGGTCGAACCCGGGCCCCTACGCTTGCAAGACTGGCGCCGGAATCACTGAGCCAAATCCCCGGCCCTGAAATCCACTATTTTTAAAAATATAGGCGGGCAGTGAACTGTTGGTTCAAACTTAGCATTATGTAAATCTTAACAGAATAAAGCATCACAGAGAATAAAATGACACTGACGGCTTCGTCTAAATTCTTGGTACAAAGCTGTGTTAACGTCAACCACTTTCTCATTTTACAGTAAGAAACACAGAAAACGTTATTTTATTAGGTGCGCTGAGAAGTGTCGAAGACTTCAAGTGCAGAAGAAAGTTAACGTTTTTGCATTTTTTTTTTTCCTTTAAAATGCTACTAGGGAAGTAGGGGTAAGGTGCACAGTTCCAAGGCTTTTAAATCATTAAACAGAGATCTGTCTAAATCTGGGGCTGAAGTGGCCCTGGATTTGAAGGGTTCTAATACAAAATCTTCACCACCAGGGCCTCAGGGCGTAATTTTCTTGTGGGTGTGCGTCCGGTGGCGGAGGACCACTTTAAAACGATTGGAGACAATCGCGAATAAAAGGGTTAATTCTAAGAGAAAGGGGGCGAAGAATTCTTTCTCCCCACCACGTCTCTAGCTGGGCTGCAGACGGAACCTGATACTTTTTTTTAAGGCTCATCATCTCGGATTACCAACTCCTAGACCTTAACGCCTAACCAGGTCCGGGAAGGGGTAGTGGCGACGCCTACACCTCCCTCCCCCACCTGTGCACTACCCCACATAGCCAGGCTGCAAGGCGAGGCTGTCCCGACCTCCCCTCCCCCTCCAGCCCCTACACCACGCGCTCGCGGCCGAGGCCCCAGGGCCCGCGGGCGTGTGCTCCTCCAGGCCACCCGGCTCCAGCCCTTCAGAGTCCGCTGCTGCTTCCACATTCTCCGGCCCCAAGCGCGTAGCGACTGGTGGGAGGCCGCGCGCTGTTCGCCGCAAGCCGTCGGGGCCCACACGCGTCCGGGCCTCTCACCGCGCCCTCGGGGATCCCCTGGGCGGCCCCGGCTGCGGCCCGCGCGCCGGCCCCAAGTCCAGGCCCGGTCGGCGCCCCCTTCTCCCGCACGCGTCCACCCCGGACCCCGCGTACCGTCTCCTCCGGGTCGATGTCGATCTTGAAAGTCTGTTGCTGCAGGGTCTTCAGGGTGACCTGCATGGTGCCGCTCGAGCTCCGCTGCCGGGCCTGCGCCGGGTGCTGGCCGCTGGGCGGGGTCTGTGGCCTGGCCGGCCCGGGTCGCCCGCGCTCCTCGCGCTCGCGGGAGGAAGGCGGTGGAGGCGGGGGCTTGTCACATTCGCCCCGCGGAGCGGCCTGTCCCCCGGCCTGCGCTCTGGGCCGCGCCGCTGCTCTTGCGACTGCGGCCTTCTCTTGGAACTCGAGCCGCCGTACTTCCGCACGCGCCAGCCGCTAAATCCGCAGGATGGGAGAGGGGCTCGACGAGACCGGCTGAGAATCCGCTACCTCACCACAGGATGGTGGCCGCCATCATCGTGACTCGCCGAGATGTGCCCCCTCCCCCATCAGAAAAACCTGGGGGTTGGGCCGGACCGACGAAGCGCGCAAGCGCAGGGTGCGGCGAGGCTGTGCGCAGGCGCGGCCGGTAACGCTGTCCCAGAATTGGGGGCGGGGCTCTGGGAAGCTCTGGAATGTCGGCGGCCTGGATCGGATTGCGCAGGCGCACAGCGCAGCGTCGGCGGAGCTCGGGGCGGTTTGGTCGTTTCTGCTTGCTGGTTTAGCTCCGCACCAACGGCTGCCCCGCCTACGTCCCGACTCCGGCTAGCTGCGCGCGTTGCGCAATCTCTATCTCCGGGAGCGCTACGTGGAGACACTAGTGAGGGATGCAGAGCCTGGAGCGGAGGAGCTGGAGCAGGATAGACTGGGCGGAGTGTGAGTGAAAGACTCGCGGTAACTACAGTTTGTCGGCCGATTCTTTGATCCTGGGGCTTCCACAGCGGCGCGGGCCTGCCTGGGTTCAAGTTTTGTGTTCTTTCACTGCCCTTGGGACCTTGGGCCTAAACAAGACCGGATTGAAAACAGAGGTCAAGTTACGTCACTCCTCTGGCAGAGCTGTGCTGTGGTTTCCCAATTCACCTAGGGAGGAAAAGTCGTAGTTCTTCAGACTGGACCATTCAGCCTGTCGCCTTTCCCTCCAGCGTGGGGTTGCTGGCCTATGTGCCCCCAAGGCCTTTGCTTTTACACTAGCTGCTGTAGCTCTCCTAATTAATCTTTGCTCAGATGTCGCCTTCTCGGTGAAGTCTACCCTAGCTACTCTAAAATCGTAGCGTCTCCAGTTTCGTAATGCTGCTGTATTTTTTCTATAGTATTTATCATCCAATTGCCATATAATGTACATATTTATTATGTTTATCATCTTTCTCTTTTAAACCACGGACGGAAGCTGCACAAAGGCATGAGTTTCGTTTTGTTTACTGATACACTCCACTCAAGAAAGACGCTTGACATTCTACAGGGTGAATATACTTCCGATATCTGAACAGTAAAGTGGAAATAATGTCACTCAGCTCATTGGTCTTGGGGGGCCAGTTGAATCGTGCATGTCAAATCTTAGTACCAGGAGCATAATAAACCATCCCTATGCGGTTAGGCTATTGGTAGTGTGCCCAATTAGAGATGAGGAAACAAGTACAGAAATGTCAAGTACTGTGTATGGAGCCCCAAATTAGGATGCGGCCGAGCCAGAGTTTGAACTCTACCAGAAACACTCGAGCCGGTTTTTCTAGGTATTTGACTCTGCCGTCTTTTAATAATGTACTCGACTTAAAGTGAAGAGTAAAACACGGTTACAATCAGATCATTAGCTATGTAACCAGCTGCAAACCGTCTCCCTAGGTCAGCATCTCTACTACAGTACTTGGTTTTCCTTGGGTTCTAGAAGCTTGAAAGTAATTCTTCCATGAAACTTTACCTGACCAACTTCCACTCAGAGAGGACTTTCCTTTTCAACTCTATTCCACGATCAGATATCTAAATATTTACCTTCCTGTATTTCTAGTTTTAATTTCAAGTGATCTTATCTTGGACCTTATTTTGAAATACATCCAGCCAGGACCTCTCCCCGTAGACATAGCTAATGACGTGTTACAGCTTGTATCTAGATGTCCCCCGAAAGCCTCGTGTGTACATAGGTGGAGCTCTCAGCAGTGGCTGGGTCTAGGATGTGTGAGTGTGGAGTAAGGGTGTGTGAATGGATTAAGGGTACATGATTAAATTAGTCACTGATTGGTTTAGCATAGACCTGGGTGTGGCTATGGGAAGGCCTCCGCATGGGATAAAGAACTGCCACTTCCTGCCTTGTGCTTTCTGCCTGCCACATCTGAACTGTTGCTTCTTTGCAAGACCCCGCTGCCGTGAAACTCAGCGGTGGAACCAGTCAACTATGGCCTGAAACCTGTAGAAACTGTAGGCTGAAATAAACCTTTCTTCCTTTACCTTGTGGGTTTTAGGTGTTTTGTCTTAGCGGTGGGAAAAGTAACCAAGACACTATCTGACCATTGTTTTCATATAAAGCAAGGCGAGCTTTGAAAAATAGCAGGACCAGGTGGGATAGTTGACTTTCCCTTTCCAACCTTCCTTCCTCCAAAAAACTGCTTCTTTTCTAGCTTCCCCCATCTGATTTGATGACATCACCATCTGCCCTGTGCTTGGCTCAAAGTTTTGTCTTCAGCCCCAAGTCCCTATCTTCCCCCACTTTTCCCTGCTAAACCACTAATCCAATATATTATCAAGTCCTGTCAGTTTTACTTTCTAATCCAGATCTCCGCATCAGTCATTTTTTGTGATTGCTGCAACTAGTCTGAACCTTGTCTTTCCCCAGCTTTACAACTGGTCTTTCCCCTATTCTCCCACAGCCCCAGTATTCAGTATTCAGTGTAGACCTAATGAACCATACACTGGTAGAGCCATACCAGTGCTTAATGCCTGTGTTAGACTTCTCATGTCAAAATACTTGAAATACAAGGAGTAAAATTTTACTTTATCTCATGCTACAGAAGTTTCAGTTCATGGTTGCTTTTCCATGTTGCTTTGGGCCTGTGGCAGGACAGTGAGTGTGTCATATGGAACAGGAGGGTGTGGTGGTCGAGCTGTTCACCTCGTGGAGCATGGGAAGCAACAAAGTAGGAAGATCCCAGGGATCTCCATAACCCTTTTCAAAGCTGTGCTTTTAAGGATATATAAAAATATAGTCCCCCCCAAATAGTTGTGGCAACAGAAAAAAGTTCACCCAATGGTATTTCCTAAAGTATAGTATAACATTAAGATAAAATTGGTATGTGTGTTTTGTTTTACTTTTTAGCAAAGCTATGTGCCAAACACTCATTTTTGACACAGTTAAAAAAATTGGATAGACTGTATGGGTCCTGTAGGGCATAGTTGCCTGGGCCAAGTGCCTCACAGTTCACTGATAGAAGGCCTCACCCTGTACCATAACAAGGGCCACCAACGTAAGGCGCTTATCCATAGTTCTGCATATTCCTTCTGCAGTTATTAGGCAAGACAGAATGTTGAGAAGGAGTCACTGACTCGACATGCTCGGTAACAAGCCAAACAATTTTGCTTGCATTTTTGGAAATAAGTCAAATAGTTGAGGGAAGGGGATTAGTAAGAGGTAAGGTTGAGTGTGGTGGCTCACACCTGCAATCCCAACACTAGTAAGGCTGAGGTAGAAGGATCGCCGTGAGTTCAAGGCCAGCCTGAGCTACACAGAGAGTTGAAGCCCAGCCTGACCTGTATAGCAAGACCCTCTCTAGAAAAACAAAAACAAAAACAAAAACATAATGCAGCAGCTCCTGGTCCAAAGCAGAAAGTGTTTTAGTCCATTTGGCACTATTAGAATGAGCTACCCGAGGCCGTGTGAGTTTATAAAGAAAAGGGGTTTTATTTTGGTTCATGGCTCTTGAGGTGAAAGGTTTAGAGGCGTCACCTGGCGATTGCCCTTTACAGTAGAGTCTAATACATCATGAGGTATGATGTGCCAAGAGAAACACAGAGCTCTCATGTATATGTCTCATAAAGTCACAAACATTTGATCGTGGTGATCAAATCAAATCCTGATCTTCTCCCCAAAACTCCAACCTGAAATACCATAAATTTCCATCCTTTTAATAATACCTCAAAATGAGGACTAAATTTCAATGTGTGAATCCTTGGAGGCACAAAACATAGCACCAAGATGAAAATGCAGACACAGAACAGTTTATTTATTCTACCTGTACTTATTGAAGCTGTACCCACCCATAGCAGGAACTGTTCTTAGCAGTAGAGATACAGTAGAGAACAAACAAAGTCCCTGCCCTGACGGAGTGTGTTCTAGTAGGATAATAATTAGATGAACAGATGAGATATTGAAAAGGTAGGCCCAGTACTTCAGGTGATGATAAGTACTGTTTTTTTTCTAAAAAGCACCTGATGAGCATTAGCACTGTTCAGGAAAAGAAATGTTGCTACAGAAAATGTCTCAGGGATGTTACATTCCCACCCTGCCTGCCATTATTTTTCTGCTCCTTTCTTTCCTATCAGCAATCTCTGAGAAGGCTGACCTGGAGAATTACCTCAGGTTGACTCCCTAGTTTGTCTCATCAGGTAGAAGAACAGTGAAATTAGGTAAATTTATTTGTCTTTATATGACGGTGCATTTGGTCTAAAGCCAATGCCTTTGGAGGGGCTTCTGTCTGTATGACTTCCAGATTCGGGTAACTGCCCACTACTGTGCTCCCGCAGGCCTACAGGACCTTATTTCTTAGCCCAGGATCCTGAACCCTCCCTATAGCTCCCCTGTAGACTCTCCTATATCCCCTCATATCATTGTAAAGAGTCTCTTTTGGGGATTCCAAGGATCAAATTTGGGACCTTGCACTTGTGAGGCAGGTGCCAGAACCACTGAGCTAAATACCCCGCAAGAGTCCCCTTCTTGAATATACGTATACTGTCTGTTTCCCTGGGATATTATCACAGAGTACCTCAAACGGGGTGACTTAAAACACGAGAATGTATGTCTTACAGTTCTGAAAGCTAGAAATCCAAAACCAGAGTGTCCGCCGGGGCTGTGCCTTCTCCTCTGAATTGCTTCCCTGTCTCTCGAGCTTTTAATGTCTTGTGTTAGTCTTTGAGTTCCATGGATGGCAGCTGCAGCACCTCAGCCTCGACCTCCAGCATCATATGGCATCCTGCTTACTTGGCAAGCACAAGGTCCCAAGTTCGATCCCCAGTTACACACAAACACACACACACACACACACTCTCTCTCTCTCTCTCTCTTACGCACACAAAAAATCATACAGCATCTGGCCGGGGAGTTAGCTCAGTGGTTCCGGCGCCTGTCTTGAAAGCACAAGGGCCAGGGTTTGATTCCCCGGTAACCACATAACAATACTGGGTGTGGAGACCCACACCCAGCAGCAGCCAGTACCACATACCACAGTGCCGGGCGTGGTGGCTCACGCCTGTAATCCCAGCACTCGGGAGGCAGAGGCAGGAGGATTGTGATGTGAGTTGGAGGCTGAGCTCAGGGCCAGCCTGAACCACAAAGCGAGACCCTATCTCAAAAAAAAAAAAAAAAAAAAAAACCTAAAAAAAAAAAAATCATACAGCATCGTGTCTCTTCTTGGCATCCTTGTGTCTGTTCTCATAAAGTGTAGGGATCTGGCCTAACCTGACTAGTGCTGACTTCATCATGACCACCGTTTCCCACCAAGTGATCCCGGCACATAGTCCAAACTCCAGGCTAAGCATAGTCATTAAGATAAGTGAGCATTTTGTGCCAGGGCCCAGACTGTCTCTTAACTGATGTTCAGTGTTTAATGGTTTTGGAGAAACGCAGGTACCTTTCAGCTGGTGGAAGCCCACCTTTGTCTGGCTTAGTGTAGAAACCCCTCTTCCTGCCTTGGAGTGCAGGAAGTCTGTCCTGCATCTTCCTATGATGTGCTTCTGTCCCTAAGTCCCTGATAGGCTTATTTTGTGTATTGCTGTGTTTGTCTGCTTCTTTCTTTGCTCTCTTGGCACCTTCCCCCTTTGGCAGCTGCTTCCCACATACTGAGTTTTTCCAGAGCCTGGGACACCAGTCACTCTGCAGAGAGAGCTCACTTCTCATGACTTTACTCTGATTTCATCTAATTAATTGTATCCATAATTACCTCACTTTGAAATAAGGTCATAGTCTGAGGTACTGGAATTGAGGTCCTCATTGTGTTTCTTTGTATGTGTGTGTGTGTTGGAGAGGACACAGTTCAACCCATAAAAATACCTAATTTATTCAGAGGAAGAAGTAAAAACAGCTAAGAAGCATATGAAGAAATGCTCAACATCACTGGTGATTTGAGAGATGCACATGAAAATAACATTGAAATTTCATCTCACGCCACAATGAATGGCTGCTATTTTGAAATTAGCCAGCAACAAATGCTGGTGAGGCTGTGGAGAAAAAGGAACCCTTCTCCACTGTTGGTGAAAATGTAGACTGGTGCAACCTTTGTGGAGATCAGTGTGGAGATTCCTCAGAAAACTAGAATTAGAGGTCTCATTTGACCCTGCTATTCCCCAGCTAAGGATATACATGAAAGAATTAAGAGATTCTTATCACAGTGACATATGTGTACCGATGTTCATAGAACACGGTTTGTGTGTGTATATATATAATGTTGTGTATATATATGTGTGTATATATATATATGTGTGTGTGTGTATATATGTATATATATATAATTCTACCATAAAGAATGATAAGTCTGAGGCATTTATACTCAAGTGGATGTACCTTGAGGACATACTCATAAGTGAAATTAAATAGGTCACAGATGTGTAAATATCATATCTTTTCTCTGGTATGAGAAAAGATGTAAATGAGTTCTAGAATGTGTGATGATATTGTGAAACAAAACATTCAAAGGGAAATGGGGTGTAACGAGGGGGAATAAAAAATGTAATGGTTAAAAAAAGGAAAAAAGCTTATGTATATGGGGGCAGGAGTTTGTAGGTGGGTAGGGGAAATGGGAAAAAATAAGAAATAAAAAATACCTAATTTAATGTGATATCTGTTTTTCTTGGTAAATCAGATTTACATACAGGCTAATCAAGAAAATTTCCCCGATGTGGTGAATATGTAAGGAAGGCAGGCAGTTATGTAGTTACCAAGGAAATTAGAGGGAGCCCAAATGTGGGGAACAACAGCAATAACCATCACTCTCATGATGCACACCACATGTGGATACAGGGCCACAAGGCAGCAGTGCCCTCGGCATATTGGTGTGACAAGATGATTCCCTGAGGGAGCCAGAGAATCTCTGGGAGAGTCCAGGTAAATAACTTGGAAACGTAGGGAGGTGACTCGTGGACAGAAAGCCATGGCAAAAACTTGGGCCTTAATTCTAAGTAGCATGGAGAATCACTAGAGAATGTAAAGCAGAAAAATGACATGCTGTGCCTTGTATATTAAAAACTCGCTCTGATTTCTTTGTGGGGAATTTCTTGGGGGAGGTGAGGATACAGAGGAGATTTTTACCAGTAATCCAAGTGAGCGTGGTGATTTGTGTTTCAGTGGAAGCCACATGAATGAGGATCAGTGGTTGGATTCTGGGTTTACTGAAGGTAGAGCTGACTGGCTTTGCTGATTTGCATGGTGCGAGAGAGGCTCACTGAACACGTTATGTTAGAAAACTCCTTTGGAGTCCCCTAGTCCTTCTTTGAGTGTCCACCCTCAGTGACAGTGTTCAGCAGGACACTCGTCTATCCAACAGATGTTTTGTGAGCTCCGAACTCTGTCCCAGGCATTGTGTTGGAAATACACTGATAGACAAGGTCTTTGATTCTGGATTCCATTCAGAAGAATTTCGGTGTTTCATTTAAACACTTCCACAGACTAAATGTGTGCTGTCATACATTTGATTAATATAGTTGCTGCCCTAGGGTCCATTTTTAAACCCAACATAAGTTCGTTGATACTCAGGTATATCCCATGACTTAGGCTGTGGTTAAAATTTCCTCTCCCCGTGTTGTTATTTGTGGTGCAGCCTACTTGTTCCTTAGCCCTGTGACTCAAAACCCAAATCTTAGAGCTGATGACCACAGTCAAACTCACAGGTGAAATAAACACGGCCCCTCCCTTTGCACGTGTTTTCTTAAAACTAGCCAATCATCAGGCCCTCCTCCCCCCACGGAAAAGCCTAAAGGCTAATGTGTGGACCTTAAGAAAGGCATAGCTTCAGTGGTTCCTGCAGCGCTAGGAACCCCACATGGTATTTGAGCTCCTTCTGCCTCTAGACTTGACCTAGGCCCCTGCTTGCATTCCCAGCCTCCATGGGATCTGTGCAGGATACATTTCTTCTGACTCATGCTCTTTGGTTTCACCTCCTGTGTCTCACCTGACTGATACACCTGAACCTTACTTCCCATCAGGGCTCTGCTACACAGTGGCTGTCTTGATTATGGCCACTCTCAAGAGAGACCTCAACACCAATCTAGAAAGAAAACACAACCAAAACCACGATATGTGCCTAGTCATTAATGGGAGAAAAATGAGAATTAAAAAATACCTAATTTAAATGTGATATCTGTTTTTCTACGGAAATACAATTTCCCATTGTTTACAAGCTGATCAGTGATTTATGACTTAAACTTTATGTTCATAGAACTATGTTTCAAATTCCAGCTATTTGTGCAATAGTAAAATTTT
Source organism: Petromus typicus (assembly GCA_004026965.1). Lineage (NCBI taxonomy): Eukaryota > Metazoa > Chordata > Mammalia > Rodentia > Petromuridae > Petromus > Petromus typicus. The sequence continues at coordinate 21,425 of PVIR01014751.1, forward strand.
GTAATAAAGTTTCCCCTTATTAAAGGTATTTCAGAAGTATTTAAAAATGTTTTAAAAACCACTTGAGCTTATAAGAATTAAGCTTTAAATTTTTTTTTGTTTTTTAGCTTAAACTTCTGATTCTCTCAAACTCTCCTGCTCTCCATACTTAGATTTCTTCATCATAAAGATTCACTTGCTATGTCGATTCAGGTCCCTGGGAAGCATACGCTAGGATAAAGTTAAAAATAATGATTCTTTGTAAAAATGTTTTGGTATCAACTATAGAAAGTAAAGGAGAGGAAACAGTGTTCAGCAAAGAAAGCTTCCAACCACAGTGCTGATAGGTTTCTTGTACAAGGAAGGAGAGAAAGAAACAGTACTGAATGAAGATTCAGACTGTGGTACAGATGTGACAAAACCAACCTTCTACATGATGTTGACTTCCCAGCTGTGACAGAATACCTGAGGTATAAACTATGTAAAAAAGGAGAGACTTGTTTTGGGTTATAGATTCAGAGGCCTTAGTCCGTAGTCACTTAGCTCTGTTGTTTCTGGGGCTGATGGGAGACAAAATGTCAGGATAGAGCTGCTCACCTCATAGCAGCTAGGAAAGCAGTGTGCGTGCGTGCATGTATGTGTGTGTGTGTGTGTGTGTATGTGTGTGTGTGTGTGTGTGTGTGGTATCTTAGTTACTTTTCTGGTTACTGAGACAAAAAACACCCAGAGTTAGAGGAGGGAAGGTTTATTTGGCTTCCACACTATAGAGGTTTCAGTCCACTGTTGGCTGGCCCCAAGGCAGGGTGTCTTGCCAGAGGAGCATCGCAGAGGAGAAATATCTCCATGGAAGGCAGCAGCCTTAATCCTAGGATTACATATGAATCAGTTCCAGCATCACACCCATAATCCTGGCATGCCCAACTCTAGGTTCAGCCATCTCTGAAAAGCTCTACCTATGACTGCTGGAGGGGACGGGGACATCTAGATAAAAGCCACAACAGAGATAGAGGGAGAGGAAGAGAGGGACACACACACACACACACACACACACACACACACACACACACACTATACTCTTCAAGGGCATGTCCCCAGTGACCTACTTCATCCTGTTATGCTTTACCTTCCAAAGTTTTACCATTTCCCGGTAAACCATTAAGTTACAAATCCATCAGTGAATCCATCATGACTTAATACATTGGTAGAATTAGAGCTTTCATGAACTAATCACTTTTTTTCTTGAGACAGGGTCTTACTATACAGTCCAGGCTGTCCTTGAACTCACTATGTAGCCAAGGATGGCCTTGAACTCATGATGACCCTTGTGTCTCACCCTCCCGAGTGCTGTGATTACAGGAGTGAGTCACCACCACACTTGGGACTTGTTGTTTATCAGACACCCACCTCTGAGCACTGCTGCATTGGAGGCCAATTTGAACACCTGAGTTTCTGGGACTTCCAGAAGCTTCCCATCCAAACTCTCACTTCACAGCTCTGGAGGACAGATTGTCCTTTGTAGCAATCACTGTCTGTGGGAAATTACCACAGTGTGGCACCAGCATGCTCAGTAACTCAGAGCTGCCCAGGAAGGTAACTGCTTTCCATGGGAGGTTTCACATTCTCACAGGTACAGTTTTTCTTCAAAGGTATTCTGAGCAGCTCACTTGCTGGTGGGTTCTTGGGCTGGATACACGTGGCGTAAGAGGTCCACCTGGCCGGGGATATAGCTCAGTGGTTCCGGCGCCTGTCTTGCAAGCACAAGGACCCGGGTTTGATCCCCGGTAACCACATACCATACTGGGGCTGGAGACTCATGCCCAGCAGCAACCAGTACCACATACCACAGTGCCGGACGTGGTGGCTCACGCCTGTAGTTCCAGCACTCAGGAGTCAGAGGCAGGAGGATTGCTGATGTGAGTTTGAGGCTGAGCTCAGGGCCAGCCTGAACCACAAAGCGAGACCCTGTCTCAAAAAAAAAAAAAAAAAAAAAGAGGTCTCACCTGTGGATAAGGTGTATGGCAGAAATGCTGTCTAGCAGTACAGACTGGAGCTCTCTGGGCAGGAAGTAGAAGCCTTCATCAAATTAAATATTTCTTTAGGTGGGAACAAATTTTAGGAACTCCCAGCCTGCGCACGGCCCCGTGTATTCAAGTTGCCTCTTGATCCCTCAAAGAAGAGTGCTATATTCAGAGCTGGTCGGAAGTGTTCTGGCAGACTGGGCAGCCGAGATGAGAGTAGCTCTTCTGGCCTGTGAGAGTCTGTGCCACAGGACCGCTGAGAGCCTCCAGCTCTGCCACGGTGGTCTCTCTCTCTCTGTGGGCTTTTTTGGCTTCTGCTCTTGCCTCCTCGGTTGCATTTTACTCTAAACAGAACAGCCAGATCCACTGACAAACAGACCAGACTGAACCTTACAGTGTCTCTAGGCCTCACTCAGTAAAACTGAGTCATTACAACCATCTAGAGTTTGTTGTACACAGTTTGTCTTCCTCCCATCCCGCTTTCCTTTCCAACTCCCTACTGCACATTTCTCCAGTTCACCTGACTGTGGCCCCTGTCTTCTTTGCTTTTCGGGACTGTCCAGGCCCAAACCCAGCTAGGGTTTTTGTTCTCCCTTGCTGAAACACTCTCTGTGGAAATAATACCTTTTCTTCACCTCTTCTGATCTTTTTCTTTTTCTTTTTTTTTTTTTTTTGAGACAGTGTCTTGCTTTGTAATTCAGGCTGGCCCTGAGCTCACTGTGTAGCCCAGGGGAGCTTCAAACTCACAGCAATCCTCCTGCCTCTGCCTCCCGAGTGTTGGGATTACAGGTGTGAGCCACTACGCCCAGCTAAAATCTCACTCTTTAAATCAGCCGTACCCTGAGCCTTTGACTGTCTGCTTTATTATGACAGTACCCAACACTTCCCAGTCCCTTATTCCTGGATGTCCTGTATCCTGCTTTCCTATTTTCCCCCTTTAAACTTAGTATCTTCTAACACTACATAATTTATTTATTGTATTTATCGTTTAGTATCATCTCCACTACTAGAAAACAGGGATCTTTATCAATTTGCTCACTCAGCATTCTCCAATCACCAAGAAGTAGACCTGGAACAGAGAAAAAACACAATTTGTGATGAGAGATTTGATTGAAAGTCGCAGTTCCCGGGCCTCCCTAAACCATAGTCAGAGAAGATACACTGAAACCAGGGTTGCTGTTGCCCATGAAAATGAAACAAGACTTAACCTCCAGTGATACCACCAGTGATTAGGAGTGATATTTTAACTGTACACTGGTGAATTTACACTTGGAAGCTTGTCCATTCTGCACGAGACCCCTAAAGGAACGTTCTATTTGGCTCAGATACCTATGGTTCAGAAAATTGGTTTCATGGTGCAGCGAGCAAGCCAGTGGGGCAGAGGCCTGGCATTCACATTTTTTATGTTTGAGCAGTACTGTTTACGCAACTCAGCATTCCTTTTTCTTATTTGAACTGATTTTCTCATCAGTTTTGCAAGCAAGAATAGAAAAATTCTTATCAATAGATTGTGAAATAGACCTTTTGCTAAAGCCCAATGTGTTTAAACAGTTGTCCCAACTCACTATTTTTCCCCCCCTCATTCCCAGTTTTCTCGTTTCCATTTAAAGTGACATTTACTATGTGATTCATTTGAGATATACTTGTCTTATCTTTTAAGTTAGAAATCACAGTGCGCCTTTGGTTGAAATCATGTGTATTTGTTAATTTATTATCATTTATTCTTCAGCATTTATTGGGATGTCATTTCATGTCAGGCCCTTTGTCAGATGAGTCGCTGAATCTCTGCCCCGAGGAGCTTAGCAGGAAAGACAAACGTGATGCATATGTGCTACGTGCTGGGGTTGAGGAAGAGGGTAAAGTTCGACCAACTCTAGGTGGAGTAGCAAGCCAACAGGGAGTACAGTCTTTTCATCTTTCCCTGTATCCGTCTTTACAGCTTGTTATCTAATCTATATATGGCCCAAATGTGCTAAAAATTGAATTAGAATATTATTTTTTATAAAATCCTGAGCAAAGTATAATTCTGTAGACTTCTTCAAAGAAACTTTATTTTGAGCATTAACACTTTTTAGAAATTTAAGTAGAGTGTAGATTCCTTTTGCATTGGACCCTTATTTATTTTTTGTATTTTTGCAAGACAAGGCTGCCTGAGTTTTGCAGAGGTTTTCCACTAGTTAGGAGACAAAAACACCCAGAGTTAGGAGAGGGAAGGTTTATTTGGCTTCCACACTATAGAGGTTTCAGTCCACTGAAAAAGTACTTAACAGTACTAAAAGTACTTAAGTTCAGATGACAGTTACCCCAATAGTAAATATGTCTTCTCATGGATAGTCATTGTTAAGTGAGATTGGTGTTGCAGTTTTTAATTTTTATTTTATTTCCAATCTGTCTCCTTCTTTCTCTGGTTTCTCAGAGAAAAGGGTTCTAAATTATTGTACAGCTGATATAACTCACATTGTGGTTTGTCAAAGTACAATCAGGAAAATACAGGGAGTGTGTGAATGGCATTCATCCCTACTCAAAGTGAAAGCTGTACCACTTTCTCTTCCATGTAGCTTTCAAGAGAAAACCAGTGGGTATGTAGAAGATTCTGCTGGTTAGAGGAGTTAAGAGTACAGATTTTGGGCAGGTGGAAATAAATTGGTTGTGTTGCTGCATCATGTGACACTTCAAAAAGTCTTCCCATTCAATTAATTGTCAAAATTATAAATTACTTGAAGATATCTGTCTGTCTCTCATACTGTCATAAGAATAGAAAAATAAGGCAAGAGTCAAAGAAGATGGCCTAAGACAGCACCTACTTTGTACTCATTTAATATAGAACATGATGGTGAAATGAAACCTGAACAGTCTTTAGTAGGGAAAGATGTTAGTGCTAGAATAATTCGTTAGCAATTTTTAAACTGTTGTGAGTTGTATTACTGGACACTGTGTCTAGCCAGAAGATGCTGTTCAAATCTTAACCTTGAGTACCTGTGGATATGACTTCATTTGGAAATAAGGTCTTTGAAGATGGAGTCAGGGTAAGATGATGTCATATTAGGTAAAGAGCAGGCTGTAATCTGATGACCATCATGCTGATACTGAGAGGGAGATGTCACAGGAGAGTGCCATGTGACCAGGTGGACAGAAATTGGAGTGATGTTGCCACATCTAAGGAACTTTAAGAATTGTTAGCACCTTCCACGAACTGGAGAGACAAGGAAGTATCCTCCCAAAGAGCCTTCAGAGACAGTTGGCACTCCTGACATCTTGATATATAACTTCTAGCCTCCAGAACTATGAAACAATACATTTCTGTTATTCTGGTGCATCAGCTTAAGGCAATTGGTTATAGCACATGTAAAAAACTAGTACAAAAAATAAATTCTGGACATACTAGTAAATGCAAAAAGTCAGACTACAAAAATAAAAGAAATAAAAAACAAATATTGATTAAATTTCTGATTGGTAACAGATAAGCTTTAAAAATGTCCATAATAGAATTTCCCACATAAAAATTTCACTATGTCATTGTCAGATGAGAATATAAATAGAAAAATAAGAAACACTCTGAAAAGTATTTTCAGCATATGACAAGTACAGTATTTTTTAATACATATTACTCATACAGATTGAAAATAAAAATAATGCCGGGCATGGTGTCACGCACCTATAATCCCAGCACTCAGGAGGTTGAGGCAAGAGCATTGCCAGGAGTTCAAGGTCAGTCTAGGATACTATAGTGAGTTCAAGGTCAGTCTAGGATACTATAGTGAATTCAAGGCCAGCCTGGACTGCCTAATGAGATGCTATTTTTAAAAAAAAAAAAAAAAGACATTAAGAGCCTTTTGGACAAAGCACAAAACCTTTATACAGAAACTTCAAAGAAAAAAGAGCTAAAGAAGACAGTGCTTCTAAAGAAGACAGTAGATAATAAGACAAAATTAAACTCAAGACTTGTTAGCGAGAAAGGATAAGAATTGGTCTGGGGATTTAGCTTAGTGGTTCCAGTGCCTGTCTTACAAGTGCAAGTGGACCCGGGTTTGATCCCCAGTAACCACATACAACAACACCGGGCGTGGAGACTCATGCCCACCAGCAATCAGTACCACATACCACAGTGCTGGGCGCGGTGGCCCATGCCTGTAATCCCAGCACTGGGGAGGCAGAGGCAGGAGGATTGCTGTGATATGAGTTTGAGGCTGAGCTCAGGGCCAGCCTGAACCACAAAGTGAGACCCTGTCTCAAAAATAAATAAATAATAATAACGATAAAGCAAATATGGGAAATGAGAAATGCAAGGGTGATAATAAGATTGAAGTTATAGACAGTGTTGAAAATCCTAAGGCAAAGATTATTTGTGCCTTTCTTAACAGTGTTGTATTCTCTGCTCACTTTTTGTTTTATTTTTATTATGATAAAATATAAATCACAAATTTTACAACTTTAAATTATAGTTCAGTGACTAGTTACATTCACACTGTTGTGCAATCGTCACTCATGGGAATTTCCAGAACTTGTTCATCATTCCAAACTGAAACTTCATGCTCATAGTAACACCTCCTTTCCGCCTCTCTGTCGCCCCCGTAAACAATGTTCTACTTTCTGTCTGTGTGACTTTGACTTACCTAGGTACCTCATAAACATGAAATCCTTTTATATCTAGCTTATTTCATTTAGCATAGATTCAAGATTCATCTTCTGTAGCATGTGTTAGAATTTCATTTCTCAAGGCTGAGTAACATTGTACATATATATATATATATATCATTTTGTTTATTTATTTGTTGATAGTATTTAGGTTGCTTGTGTTTTTTGCCCATTAATGCTACTGTGAATATAAATATATAAATATCTATTCACTTCTGTTTTTTCAGTACATCCAGAAGTGAAATTTCTGAATTAAATAGTAAACCCATCTTTAATTTTTTTTTTTTTTCTTGAGTTAGGGTCTTGCTTTTGTAGTTCAGGCTGACCCTGAGCTAACTGTGTAGCCCAGGCAAGCCTTTAACTCACAGTAGTCCTCTTGCCTCTGTCTCCTGAATGCTGGGATTACAGGTGTGAGCCACCACTCCCGACACTGCAGGGTGTGGTACTGATTGTCACTGGGTATGAGTCATCACTCCCAGCATTGTTGTAGGTGATTAGCTGGGATTGAATTTGGGACCTTGGGTTTACAAGGCAGATGCTGGAACCACTGAGCTAAATCCCAGACCCAACCTGTGTTTAATTTTGTAAGCAACTACTATCCTGTTTTCAATGAAGGTTATATAATTATACGTGTCTAAATGTTTCAATTTCTCTATACCTTCACCAACATTTCTTGTTTTGTTTTTTTTTTTAATAATAGCCATTCTGAAGGATGCAAGGTAGCATCTTAATACAGTTTTGATTTGTATTTCTCTACTGAGCATTTTAAAAATGTGCTTCGTGGTCATTTGTATATGTTCTTTGAAAAAATGTCTACACAAGTATTTTTCCTATTTTTTAATTGAGTTATTTGCTGTTGAATTTTATAACCTCTCTATATTCTGAAATTATTTGCTTATTAGAAAGGTGACTGGTAAATTTTCTTCCATTCTTTGATTTGCCCTTTTGTCTGGATATAGTATTCTTTCTTTCTTCTCTCTCTCTCTCTTTTTATGTGTTTTTTAGTAAAGGACCAGTTTCATTCTATTTATGTTGCTAGGTAAAGATTCAACTTTGTTCTTTTGCTTGTGGATAATATGTGTTCATTATGACTTCATTTGTTTATTTCCAACATTGCAAGTTCCTTGTACTGTGTTTTACAATCTTTCAAATTTATTTGTTTTTGAGACAGTCTCACTATTTAAGATACTCTTGATCTTTCTGCCTTCTTCTCCCAAGTGCTGAGATTTCAGGAGTGTACCACCACTTTTATGATCCTTATAGCGCCATACATTTAACTAAAAGGATGATGCACTTTTATTTTTAGGATATGAATGCTTTGTGACTACTGATCATTGAATCAAATTAAAAATACTGACAAAATAGACTGCACCTTGATTATAGGGCTGAGCACATACCAGACATACTTAAATGTTTATTGAATTAAGTATTTTTTATTGAGGGACTCTATTTTTAGCAAAAATGTTATTCAATTAGGTGATGATGACATGATTGGAGAGTGAGGAAATCCAGCAACATATTATTCATATTGTATTATGCAATGCACACGTGTAAAACAAGAATGACACAAATACCAAAAATAATTTACATAGCTATTGTCAAAAAATGTCTAACTTCAACATTAAGATGATGAATTACAAGTGGAAATTTGCCATTTTTTCTCTCTTTTGAATCTTTTTGACAAGAGTGACAACAACTAAAATATGTGACAGTTCTGGAAAACAAAGCAAAATGATGTGGTAGTTACCCAGAATTGGTCCCACCGAGACATGCTTGTTGGTGCCTGTGTCTCTGTAGTTTTATCCTGTCCTGACCCTGGGCCTTAATTAGTAGCATGTGGGAAGAGTGATGCTGTTCCCAAGAGTGATGCACTTTTTTTTTTTGAGACAGGGTCTCGCTTTGTGGTTCAGGCTGGCCCTGAGCTCAGCCTCAAACTCACACCACAGCAATTCTCCTGCCTCTGCCTCCCGCGTGCTAGGATTACAGGCGTGAGCCACCACGCCCGGCACTGTGGTATGTGGTACTGATTGCTGCTGGGGTGAGTCTCCACGCCCAGTATTGTTATGTGGTTACTGGGGATCGAACTTGTGCTTGCCAGACAGGAGCTGAAAAACTGAGGTATATATCCCTGGCCCGAGTGATGCACTTTTGACTCCCAAAGCAGGTCACCATGGAGGGGACGCGGTCCCCTCATTATAGAGAAGGGCTATGCACAGAGCCTGGGTTGACAAGCTGTCTCTGAATAGGTGTGTGTGGGGGGCTTGTGTGGAGAAGCCTTGGAGACCTGTGGAGAAGTCATCTCCATGCAGTGGAGTCTGTAGAATACTGGAGCCTAGCTGCCATCTGTAACTCCATGAGAAGCCCACAGTTGGCTGGAATAACTCTTCAGTCAACACACAGGATTAAGATGTCCATAACAGACTGTTGTTACAAATCCCTAAGGTTTTGGGAGGATTGTTGCATAACTATAATTCTGGAAGCAGTAAAGTGTCTGGAAGTAGACTAACCTGACACAACAAAACAAAAACCAGGTTGATTGTCTTACGTGAGTTCAAGGAAAAAAGTCCTGTGCTTAGAGCTATGGATGGCACTGGGTCAGGAGGGAGCCCTGTGCAATCTGCAGTTGAAAGTAGCCGGTGGGGAGGGAACAAAGGACATTAGGAATGGTCTCTGTTAAATATACTTGCTAGGGCAGGTATTTGCACAGCCAGCTCCTAAACTGGGTGGTAAGGAGTTTGTGGTACTTTCTCTCACACGCTTCCCATGATAGTATGTCACCTCCACAGTCACTTCTTACAACATACATATTACCCCAACAGCAGAGACTGGAATGTTTGGGCCCGTTAAAAAGAGAGTAGGGGGACACACTTTGAAGCAAAGAATTTGGAAAATGCCAGTTATCTTACTTGAGAGAGTTTCAACCTGCCTCTTGGGAAGTGAGTAGTTGGAGACATTGAAAAAGCAGATGAATCTTACAGCTTGCTGTTGTCACTAAATAAAGCATGAAGTAAAAACAAACAAAAACCATAGGAGAGAGATCTTCCAGCCAGTACAATAATAACAGCTGTCACTTAGGTGCCATTTACCGCATGCTAAAGGCGACTGTTCCAGTTCATTTGCAACCTTATAGAAAACAATGGCAGCAGAGTACAGTGGAAGATGAGTAGTCGGATCCCAGAGTTTTCAGTGTCCTGCACTCCACCACACAAACAGGATGTGATAAATGTCCTTTTAAATGAGTGAGAACAGGGGCCGGGGAGTTAGCTCAGTGGTTCCGGCGCCTGTCTTGCAAGCGCAAGGACCCAGGTTCGATTCCCCGGTAACCACATAACACCCAGCAGCAACCAGTACCACATACCACAGTGCCGGGCGTGGTGGCTCACGCCTGTAATCCCAGCACTCGGGAGGCAGAGGCAGGAGGATTGTGATGTGAGTTGGAGGCTGAGCTCAGGGCCAGCCTGAACCACAAAGCGAGACCCTGTCTCAAAAAACCTTAAAAAAAAAAAAAAATGAGTGAGAACAGAATGAATGCTTCAATAATATTTAGCTTCTGATGTAGACATCAGTCCAATTGTAGAGAGAACTAATGTTCCAGCAAACTTCCTTCATGAAAAAGATAAACAATTAAAGACAAAAACAAACCATGCATTAGATTCACATCTCTAATTAGAAGAGGATACTTATAAATAAAGCAGAAAAAAAATAAATGCTCGAATGGATAACATAAATTATATGGATAGAAACAGGCAAATGAAAAATACAAGTGGTCAATATAAACACATTAAAAAAGACTCTACATCAGTATCCTAATCTGATATGAGTGAAAATAATATGAGATAAGGAAGATTACTCAATTAAATTATACTGAGGCCATCAGTTAACTAAAAAGAAAAAAATTAAAGTTTGACTTACATTTCCAAATGTGGAAAAAAGTAAATTCCATGTAGATGAAGTGATCATATGTAAGAAATTAAATAACGAGCAGGAACATAAAGTAAATATGTGTTTTATCTTGATGAGGAATTGCTTTTTGAGAGCAAAATGATGGAGTATATTAAAGAATAAAAGGTTAATAACAGAAATCTATAGTGTTTATTTAAAACTATCAAAGCAAATAATAAAATGGAAAATTTGCCATAACATTTACATAGAAATATAATATTCTTTATTATTATCTTATTAATCAGGTCAGATATAAAAGAAATGTGGTACAGTACAGAGCCGTTCACTCGTTTGTTCGGACAGCAAACATTTGTTGGTGACTAACATGCCAGGCGCTGATGTAGGAGCTGGTTTTCATAGTAAAATCCTTGTTCTTCAGGAGCACACATTTGAGAGAGGACAGAAAATAACGAAAAATATTAGGCCATGATCAGTGCTAGGAAAAATAAAATCAAAGAGTTAATACTGTTAGCATATGACATACTCTCATGTTAAGGATGCTTATATGGCATGATCCCAATTTCATAAAAAAATTACCATCATTACAATAAATGCATGTACACAGAGCACACAGAAAAATGACTTCAAGAAAAAAATCAAATAGGTTTCATGGTTGGCAAATACTGTGAGGTCACTGGTGTTTTTAAAAAATATGTTTCTATTTTTCTAAAACTTGAATGATGAACAGTTATTTCAAATCAGAAAAATATATTACAAGATATATTTTTAAATCATTGAATTAAATTGAATGTTTATATATGTTTACATAAAGTTCAATTATTTCAAAACATGACTGTTATGCTTGGTTTAGGATTTCTTTAAAGAGGTAATATTTTATAAATATTCTTTACTTACGAACTTAGTACAAAAACACTTCTGCCCTTGGCTGGGGATTTAGCTCAGTGGTTCTAGCGCCTGTCTTGCAAGCACAAGGGCCCTGGGTTCAATCCCTGGTAACCACATACCATACTGGGCATGGAGACTCATGCTCAGCAGCAATCAGTACCACATACCACAGTGCCGGGCGTGGTGGCTCACGCCTGTAATCCCAGCACTAGGGAGGCAGAGGCAGGAGGATTGCTGTGATGTGAGTTTGAGGCTGAGCTCAGGGCCAGCCTGAACTTCAAAGTGAGACCCTGTCTAAAAAAAAACACTTCTGCCCCTCAAAATTTTTCTGAAGCCCAGAAACCTGATGTTTCTGTATCATATTCTAAGCACCTCCAGTGTTTAGTGAGCTTATCTAACAACATACTTAGCCTCTCACTGTGTATTATTTAGGATGACAAAGAGTGTCATCACACAGGCCAGAGTATATGGTGATATAAGCAACATTTTTCTCTGTGAAGTCATGGGAAAAAGGCTTCAGGATCTGAAAGTTGGCTGGAGGGCCTAAAATTAGAGCAAGTAGGAGGAGGTTTCGTGAATGATGCTCTGATGAAGTATTTCTGAAAGTGTAGATTCGTGGACAAACCACCTCAGTCTCACCGGGGATATCCATTGAAAGGCAAAGTCCAGGACTTTAACCCAGGTCTGCTGCAGCAGATTCTGCAGGTACAAACTCTGGACCTGAATTTTTTAAAACCAAGTTGCAGAGAAATATATCTGGAAGCAGCATGAAACTGAAAGGAAACTACTTATGTTTTTACCACTTTACATTATTATCACATAGTTTATTTCAAATAGAAATACACACGTTCTCGTACTCTGGATTCAGCCATTCTGTGTAGTTTTCACTTACATGTTTGTTTTTCAGTGGTACCTCGGTACCTGGGATCAAACTCGAGTCCTTGTGCTTGCAAGGTAGGTGTGGTGCCACGGAGCTAAATTCCCAGCCACTTGTGTGCTTCTATAATCACATTCTTCTTCATATGTTCTTCTCAATCTGCCTGTGGTTGTATCAGACTGAAGAGATAAGGACCTTTTTCTTTCTTTCTTTTTTTTGTATGGGGAATCAAACCCAGGTCCTGAACTCCATCCTAGGCCCTGATAAGAACCTTTCTATTGGAGTTGTGACGTCATCTGTATTGCTAATTTTGCTAGGTAAATGGCCTCATATTCCTGATGCTGATGGACAAATCCAGCGTTAGGACGGACACAAAATCTTCTTCCTTGCACGTGAGCAAATGCATCTCTACACCTCATCCCAGAGGTTTCCATAATGTCTGCAGTTACAAAGGCAGCACTGTGGTGATCCCTGAATTTTCCTCCAGGTTGCAAGCTCCCCTAATAAGCTCCTTAGTCATAAGGAAAAAACATATATTTTCCACTGGATAATCTGCAATATCCAATACTATATATCAAAACAGTTGTTGAAAGTTTGGTTAAATAAAGTTTGCTTCATTATTTTGTCACCGGCGAATTGTATGAGTTATTCCATCTTTCTGTAGTAAAGGTAGCTTGCTGTTCATAGCAGAAGAATATGGGCCTTAGAATGATCCAGGCAAAATTTCTTTTATCTCTCATAAGAGGGTCAAGTTTCTTTAAAAACTTTCCTCACCCTTTCATCATTGAGATTGCCCAAAGTGATTCTTCTGAACATGACCTGGTATGACTGTCTTCTTTTTTTTGGAATCCTGTGGAACTATGACATATTTTCCTAAAATATTTTGAATGCAAGCTTCCTAAAGTCCATCTATACTTTGGTTTCAGCTCCACCTTGCCTCTCTTTGACAGTGGCCGGCATAGTCTCCATGTTCTCTTCCCTCCATTCCACCAAATGACTGCTTCACATTGATCAAAATCAATAGGATTGTAGTTATTACACTCCTTCCTCTATCTTCCAGGACATAACATTATTGGGAAGGCAAATGAAAAGTGTTTCAGTCTGAACAAAGCAGCCAGGATGTGATCACGTGTGCTGTGCCAGCTTTGTGGCTTTGCACCATGTGGTTCATCTCTGCTACCACATAAACGTCACTGCATTCCCCTCTCTTTTCTCCTTCATCCAAGTGCTCAGGATCCCTCTGCATCAGGTGTGATCCCAGCCTGCGGTGCTGCCCAGTGGGTCATTGATGCATAATTGTGTTCCCACAGATCTAGTCCATGCTGCCCGCTCCTAGTGGCATCTTTTTTTTTTTTTTTCCTAGTGGCATCTTAAAGGTCTCATTTGTTCCCAGTACTGTAATCTCAAGGTAACTATGTAGCTTATTCCCTGAGCATGGTCAGTGGACATCTGCTGCCTATGTTTTGTTTCTGATGTCCTTCCTGACTGCTTTCTCATTGACTCACTCAGAACTTCCCTCACTGTTGAAATTCTTCCCAGGCTGTGCTTAATGTCATGCAGGGATGGACGCCCATCTCAGCTGTATCGAGGTGTTTTCTCTCCTTTCCCATCTGTTTTCCATTTTCAACGCCTTTGGTCAGATGATCTCTGACTAAACACATTCTTTTCAGTCTTTGTAAACACTCTCCATCTTTAGCCACACCTTCTTTATTCTTGCATTTGAAGCTATGGCCCTGAAATAAAAATCAGCACCCAGCATGTGCCTGTCATTTCTTTTCTATGTCATATTTTTATGCTCAACATTTGTGCACCTAAGACTTTTATTTTATGTCTCATTTTCTCAGCATTTCCAGGTGCTTCCATACTCTAAGTGATGGATTTCCATTTAATTGCAGTTTAACCAAAGGTGACCTGAGCAGCTTCAGGTAGGTTTTGCCACACGCTAAGTTCACACCCCATGAAGATAACACCCCTTCTTCCATGGCTAGTTCTGCCCATTTGCAGCCACTATTATACTCTTCATATACGAGTCTCCGAGTTCCAGCATGCAACTTTTCCTCCATAGTTTCAACCTTTCCTGTATCTTCTTCCCACGTGGGAAAGGACTATTAGAGAAATGCAGTATAATAGAGAAGAGGCTTATTCTGATACTTCTTGTGGGCAGTTAACAAGGACAGATAACTAAGGTTCATCTTCTTTGTCCTTTGAATGCAGTACTGACCTCTCAGCATTGTGATAATGACTTCATAAAACACATGCAAAACCACCATGTATACCAAGAGTAATGCAAACAAATGTTTTAAGAAAAATTGTTGAATATTTGTTTTCCCCCCAACTTACAGAAGCACACAGCATGCATGAGAAGTCACTCAGCGTTTTCCAAAACCCTGCCTTAATACATGTACTGGATGTGGCCACTCGCAGACCATCAGAGTAGGTTGAGATGGTCTGAGTACCGCCTTGTTCTTTGAGTTTTAACACTATTGCCCCTCTGTATTTTCTGGTATCCCAGAGGTCATCTCAGCCATGTGCGAGAATCTGAATTGTTTTCTAGAACCCTGAGCAGTTCTCAGTTCAGACATGTAGCTCAGGCAGGACCCACCTCAGTTACTTTCATCTGTGACCTTGCCATGTACCCCCTTCTTGGCTCCAACCTTGAGGGGTGATATGATTTCTCTAACTAGATTGTAGGATGATGATGCCAATTTACTATGATATCAGCAATTATAAATCTCACATATTGATACTAGCTATGTGTGGCATGCTCTGTCACACTCTTTATAAACCTCAAATTTCAACTATATTTTAAAAAACATTATTGCTCTTTTAATAAGCTGATCTTCAACATATTTTCTTTCTTTCTTTCTTTTCTTTTTTTTTTTTTTTGAGACAGGGTCACTTTGTAGTTCAGGCTGGCCTTGAGCTCAGCCTCAAACTCACATCACAGTAATCCTCCTGCCTCTGCCTCCTGAGTGCTGGGATTACAGGCGTGAGCCACCACACCCAGCACTGTGGTATGTGGTACTGGTTGTTGCTGGGCGTGAGTCTCCACGCCCAGTATTCTGTGTGGTTGCCAAGGGATTGAACCCTGGTCCTTGTGTTTGCAAGACAGGCGCCGGAACCACTGAGTTAAATCTCCAGCCCACACATATTTTCTTAAACCTACTAAGAGATATAAATACAAATGTATATATATTTTTGTAGGTACTAAATGTGTATCTGGGTTTTCCCTACAGAAAAAGTAATGTAATTTGGGAGGGTTGTCTGAACGTTGAATCTAGGCCCTGCCTCATGCTAAGTCTGTGCTGTGCTGCTGAATTCCATGATACTTCTCAGAGAACCAATTTTTACCCCTTTGGAGGCAATATTGTCACATCTTCTTTCTTTCAGCCATTTCCCAAGTAATGGCTAAATGGTTCCATCTCCATACTGACTGCACACCTGATGACTCCAGGGAGAGGGACCCAGCTCGGAGGCCAGGGCAGAGCACCACTTGAAGACAGGCTGTCCTCTCCACGCACAGCTCACTTCCTTTGAGTAAGATGCTGGACATTCCTTGTGACAAACCTGAGGGGGACACTAAGAGGACAGCCACAGTTTTCCTACTGCCTGCTGCCAGGTTTCTTGGGGGCTCAGCTGTTGGGGGTCATTTGTTAGACTGTTTTTTAACACATTGAAATCTTTGAGGTTTCAATTGATTTCTTCCTTTTCTGTTGTGTCCTAGGGCTAGAAAATGTAATGGTGAAGGAAGGTGGGTGGAAGGGTAGGTGAGATAGAGTGAAAGCAGAGGAGAAGAGGAAAGATTGAAGGGACAGAAGTGGGAGAAGACAAGAGGAAAAGAGAAGGCAGAATATGTGATGGAAAGAGCAGAGGGCCTTGGAACCTGCCAACTGCCTTGGTCACTTTGTGACGTCAGGCAGCTTCCTTAAAAGTGAGAGTTTTCTATTTAAGGAAAGGAAGTAAGTAAAGGGGGATAAAACTTAATCTTCAGGATCTATGCGAGGTTCGTATGTTATATCTGACATATTGAAGTTGCTCACTCGTGGAAGTGTTATGATTGTCATATACACATAGTACAAATAAAGGAGATTTGAAGAAAATAAGTTGGGCAGTCAGGTTTTTATAACTTTGAAAGGGCTTATGCTGTATGTACCAATACATAGGGACAGAGCCGTCGGGCTTTCTGGGGCTTCAGGAGCAAAGACTGAAGGGAGAGAGCCTTCTGGAGCTTTTGAAAGGCCCAACGAACAGAAAACCTTTCCCAATTCAATTGTTGAATCCATTGAAAAATGAGACAAAGTCAGCAAATGGAGGCTGATATACGGCGCTCATTACCGGTCTCTATTACTTGAGAGCAGAGCTTCCCTTGACAAGCAGATCCTCGCTCCACACCCTGAGCAGTGTACTCATTAGTTTCGGGTAACATCACAACAAAACAGGGGTCTCCTCTGGAGAAAGATGCTCTGCCCATGGACAGCTCCAAAGAAACAAAAAGTAATGAGGTATGTATGCAACAAGTTTCTTTCCACACCTGCTAACCGGGTAAATCCTTACACTTCCCTGGAGGGAGAAAAAGGGAGGGAGGGAGGGAGCAACAGAAGGCGTGGTGGGTCTGAGGTGGGCGGGGCCGGGAGTGGGCGGGGCTGGTGAGGGGGGGCGGGGGCAGGGGCCCAAGGTTCATCGGGCTCCCAGGGTGAGGGCAGTGAGACTGGCCCTGGAATATGTTGAGGTGTGTTGAGGGACGTGGCGCTGTGGGGTGGGGGGAGATGTTTAACAAACAGCTCTCAGGGAGAAAGTCACTTTCTACACCTCAGTGCTACAGAGAGTGTGTAGCACAATTCATAATGATAAAATAGATATAATTAATATCCTTTACATTCCACATGGTCAATTTATACAAAATGTTCTCATTTTTGCTGAACTCTTTTCTCCATACCAACCAATGGATGCAATGTAAGCAGAGTAAGAAATGGAGTGATTTTTAACCACAAAGATACCAACAGGTGTAATCTTCTAAGAACATAGATAATAGTGAAATTTAGCAAGATAAAATAAGAAGTATTTTTTTTAAAATTTATTTATTTATTTTTTTCAGACCAGGTCTAGCTTTTGTAGTTCAGGCTGGCCCTGAACTCAGCCTTGAACTCATTGCAATCCTCCTGCCTCTGCCTCTTGAGTGCTGGGATTACAGGTGTGGCCACCACGCCCAGCACTGTGGTATGTGGTTCTGATTGCTGGTGGGCGTGAGTCTCCATGCCCAGTATTATTGTATGTGATTACCAGGGGTCAAACCTGACCCTTGTGCTTGCAAGGCAGATGCCAGAACCACTGAGCTAAATCCCCCACCCAAGTTAAGAAGTTTTTAGTGTTTATGATCTTTATTTCTTATGTAAATTAACAGTATGTTTATACAATTTAAAATGTATTAATAGATGTATTTAACACACTTGGAAAAATACTGGAATTTTATTAGCTGCCTCTTGCTCCTACACACCAGTGGAATACTGCACTCTGTCCCTTCCGGACGCTCCAGTGGGGACGAATTTCACAGCAGGAGGATCGGCATCCAGCAGGGGGCACTGTGGTTCTAGGTGGTCCCTTACTCAGGGAGCTGAACCTCGCTGAGCCTGTGGTTTCTAGAACAAGGAAGAGGTTTATTATCTCTGAGGGCGCCTCCCTGGATGTAAACCAAGGGAAAAATCAGGAAGCCCAAACAGGAGTCCTGGGAGGTTACTAGAGAGGGGGCCG